>OVAQ01000348.1:3740-36055 GCA_900406345.1 Erysimum cheiri | reverse complement strand
TATGTAAATCAATAACATCAACTCTTTGCCAAATATTTCATTTTTAAAAAAAAAACTCGGTCTCTTCGAAAACAAAGGCCACGTCACTCTCTACACTTTGCCTTCGTCCCCGTCATGTTCTTCAGAGTTCTCTACGGCGTTTTGGCTCACCAAATCGCCGCCGCGCTCGTCGGACTCCTTTGGATCCAGAGCGCTTACATAGACCACGATTCATGTCATTCCGTAATCATGTCCAACAAATCTGAAAAACAGAATTGCTCAGCTTATATCCGGTAACTGTCTCACCGGAATCTCAATCGCGTGGTGGAAATGGACTCACAATGCTCATCATCTAGCTTGTAACAGTCTCGATTACGATCCAGATCTACAACACATCCCTGTCTTTGCCGTCTCTACCAAATTCTTTAATTCAATCACCTCACGATTCTATGATCGGAAACTCACGTTCGATCCAGTGGCGAGATTTTTAATCAGCTTATTGGTGCAGGAGACAAAAATTGGAGATTGGAGTTGAGCTGGTGACTCCATTGTCGACAAAAAAGAGATAATAGAAGAAAAACAAAATAATTTATTGAATAAAAGGAAAAAAAAAAAAAAAAAAATTGTAAACTAACTTTAATTCTGGGGTCAAAACAGTCAAATTACATACTTCCTTAATCTACTCAAAATTTTCTAGAACGACACTTATTTCAGACGGGAAGGAGTATGAAACATTTCTCCAAAAACAAACCGTTAACTTACTTTGCATTAAATTTACGGTTTGATTATGAATATAATAACTACTACATGTACGTATTGGTGTTTCATGCTATGATTTAAATGCATAATGTTTTACTAATTTCTTACTACATTATATGCCCGCATTAATTGCTTTTACTAATGGAAAAACTATCATGCATTGACCATATACTCTTTACATTGATCTCTTAGAGAAGAAGAATACAAAGATAAGATCCTATATACACATTTATGTGTGTATGTATGTATGAAAATATAAATAAATTCGCCGCAACAAAAAAAAATCGAACGGAAAAGAACAAAATTAAAAGCAAATGATCGAATCTTTAACTTTGAATTTTTCATGTCTCCCTTGATTTATGGGTTTTTTTGTAAGACGTTGATGCGTCCATAGATGATAGATCACCTATATGCCTAAACGGCTACACACATATCATTACTTTATGATTGTTATTTTTACAATCAGTGAAACAAAACTGAATTTATGATGTTCGAAAGAAATTAATTTCAAAATAAAAAAAATAAAAAAATAGAACCTAGCTCTAGGGATAAAACAAAACTAAATGTTTTCCAACTTTTGTATATAGTACCATGCACTGTACTAAATTTGGAATGTTACCTGCAATAAAGGATTATATGTGTTCTACAATTTATAAGAATTGGTATTATTTCCGTGATCGATGAATGCCGTGAAAAAAAAAAAAAAAAAAAAGAATTGGTATTATTTGTGTTAATTAAACAAAAGAAAAGGTAGAATTCTTCGGACGTGCGTGTGGGATCCGATATATATATGTGTAGAGAGAACAAATACTATTTTCTTCGATCACCAGCTTTAGATTACATTTGCTTATTAAAATGAATGAACAGAGTTTAAGAAAAACGTTGTTGACAAAAACCAATGTTTAGAGTTAAGTACAGCGCATGGAAAAAGCTAAAGATTCGTGTTCTTAACTAGTAACTCGTAAGTCAATAAAGTATCAATAAATAAACCACATATAGTTGAAAACAAAAATAAACATATGTAAGTTGTAATATTTAAATTTCAAAAAAAAAAAAAAAAAAAGTTGTAATATTTAATTGGGAAAAAAAAATTCAGGCGTTAAAGAAAAACACGAAAAAAACAGTAACAAAAGACAAAAAAAAAGAAAAGGGAAAGCAGATTCCTTGACCTATGTTAAAACTATTATTATAAGTTTATAACGGTTATTATGCGTTCAATTCATAATTATATTGCTGTAAGTTTAAATACTGTATTTTTTTTTGTTAAAGGGAAGTTTAAATACTGTATTGTATAAGAAGGAAATCTATAACCCTACAACTTTGTTTTAAGAAAAAATTAAAACACAAACAACACAAGAAATAAGATTAGAAGAAATTTGAGTATTGGATGAGATTCATAAAATTTCTACAGTATTTTTCAAATCACGTACCACCATAAATTAGTTTAATATAATGTATATAATAATATTATTATTTTTGCTTTGGCCGGGTTCACAGATTTTGTCTTTGGCTTATTGATATGTAGGTATGGGCATATGAGTATTCGGGTCGGGTTCGGGTCGGGTTCGGGTCGGATTCGGGTCGGGTCCTTTCGGATTCGGGTATTTTTTTTTATAGATTTTAGCCCCGTTCGGGTATTTTTAAGTTTCGGTTCGGGTTCGGTTCGGGTCCTTTCGGATCCGGGTCGGTTCTTGACATAAAGTCGAATATCCGTAAGTACCCGGAGACTTTGCCGCTTCCAATTCGGATAGGTACTTTGAACCCAAATTTACCTAAAAATATCCAAAAGTATCCAAAATACTCGAAAAATTAACTCCGAACNCAAAATACTCGAAAAATTAGCTCCGAATTATTCAAATAGTATTCAAATTACCCAAAATACCCGAAATAATTATAGCTATATTGCACTAAAAATATCTAAATTATCTCAAAAATATCTAAAGCACCCAAAAAGTATTCAAATAATTCAAAATTATTAAAAAAAATTTGAAATATCTTTANTATTTTTTCGGGTCGGGTCCATTCGGGTCCGAGTACTTTTTTTAAAAAAACTAAAATCCGTTCGGGTATTTGACCGGTTCCGGTTCGGGTTCGGTTCCTCATTTTCGAGTCGGGTTCGGGTCAGTTTTTCGGGTCCGAGTATTTGTGCCCAGGGCTATTGATATGTCAAACGTCCTTCTCCACGAAATAACAGGACGAACATAATGTAATCTTTTCAAACACTCAAATCTTGTTAGATTTTGTTGTGTGTATCAGTGTATCTGCATGTTATGCAAAAATATCCAGTCTTTTATATAGATTTTTGAAATTAGTATGAGTTTCTATCCACGATCTATCCCGA
This sequence comes from Erysimum cheiri, assembly GCA_900406345.1. Taxonomy (NCBI): domain Eukaryota; kingdom Viridiplantae; phylum Streptophyta; class Magnoliopsida; order Brassicales; family Brassicaceae; genus Erysimum; species Erysimum cheiri. The sequence goes on along the minus strand of OVAQ01000348.1, from coordinate 32,976 downwards.
TTATTCAAAAAATAAGTAAAACAACTATGTTGGTGGTAGATTGCCATTAATCTAATGGTCGCTTAGATATATGGTTAGAAGTCTTGAGCATGTGTATTTTATAATAAAGTTTCGGTAGAGTTCAATATGCTATACGTTAAGTCATTCGCTGTAATCTCATATACTATTAAATTAGATAGTATATCTATCGTGATTAGATTATTTACTGTAAAAAGTCGTATTTTGTAAGATGTTAATTATAATAATACATTTGAGTAGCTGACAAAATACTTTAGTGCGATATATTCACATCTTGTTATGATAATAGTTTAGGATGAAGGATGCATCCCATAATGTCTAAAGTATGAACATGTGTCGGTTTAGTGAAAATTAAGCTATTAATTTAGTTTTGACAGTGGAACTGAACCAAACCTTTGTGAAAAGGTTGAAGAAAAAGCGGAGAAGAAGAAGAAGACGACAATGTGATTAATTACTTGTTCAACTTGAACACTTTTCATTTTAACACCCACCGCATCTCTATTCTAATTAAGTCCGTTTTCTAACAATTCAATTTTATCCTCGTTTACTCGTTTTTCTTCAAAAATATTTTATAATATTGCCGATCTTTTACTTAACTGGCTATCACTTTTGAAATGCCTTTTTTTTTTTTTTCCGTTTTAACAAAAATATATATTTTCTTTAGTTAAAAGTATCTATTTCACAATTTTGTTATCACAAAGTTTTTACCTACATAATTGAGAAGTATCTGTAATCGTTTTGTCGTAGCAATTTTCACCACGAAATCTCTATCTTTTTGTCCTTAATTAGCATAATTAACATCCGAAAATAATGCTGTAGTTCTTTCTATTTATGTTTAATTATGTTTGTTAATCATTCCATGATAATCCAATTTTAATCAGACTATCAGAGGATTCAGAGCTGTATTTAAACATGTACAAGGTATGTTTTTGTTCAGGTCCGTATAATAACTANTATAAAAAAAAAATTTAAAAAAAAAAAAAAAAAAAAAAAAAGGTCTGTAATAACTCACGAAAATTGATGTATTTTAGGAACCAAATTTTTTAATAAAAATATTTAACATGTAAATTAGGATCTCTATTTCAAAATAGAACATGGTCCACTTTTTTATTTTTTTTGTTATAAGTTAACTGGCCTTTAATGTAAGTAAGTAACTAACGACTTAGAGAAAAATAAGGAATTAACGAGGAGAGGCATCAGAGTCTACGACACCACGAAGTAGGTCAAGTACACATTTATAACCTATGATCAAATATTACGCATTTTGTTTGCCTTCTAGGTGACAACGACTCTATTGACCCTAACATACAAACATCTTTTCTTCTTTCAACAGTTACTACTAGTTTAAATATTTTTTCCAAATGCGACATAACTATATAATATTTAACCTATGATTAGGTGCCAACGACGTCTTACTTTACTCATAAGCATTGATAATTAGACAGTTTAGAACAAAAATCACTATATAGCTTATCCGGTTTGTATCTAAACACAATTATAAATGACTGAAAATATTAATAAAGACATCAACTCTCTTTTTTTTTATGTACTACAGTATTTGTTTTCGAAACATGTACTCATATATTTAAAAGCTATGAAATAAAAAATGATATGGTTTGGTTCATTTGGTCTCATTCATATCTACATGTGATTGCATAAACTCTCTTAATAAAATCTCTAGATGCAAAATAACCAATGGTTTGGTTTAGTTTCGGTTTGACCACTCCTATATCAACTGAATAAACTTCAAGTTAATAAAATTGCTAGAAAAGCTAAATCTGAATTTTCTCATATTAATTTCATATATTTTCTTGGAACTTGAGTAGCACACAAGGCATAGTACAATAATGCGAAGATTGAGTGTTAGGTGCGATAATTGATAAAGTTGTAGATATGAGACCAAATGAGAGAAACAAATTGATCCTACTTGCATCAGACGGACACGTAAGCAAAGCTGGTTTCAAGAAACACTGAATCAGAACCAAAGAATGGGTTAAATTACATGGAGCGATAGAGAGAGAAACAGAAATGAGGATATTGCAATCAGCTTCGAAATCTACTGCGGTTGGAACCATGAAGACAATCATACCCCAAAAAATCTACTGTCTCTGTTCGGTTTTTTGTTAACCGGACACTACAGTCTTGGTTTAGAGAACCGAATAGTCATTTCTTTGTCGATTTGATGGAATTGTGGAGACCTTACCAAAGATCAAAATCAAGCAAGAAAATGGGTAACTGAACATAGCATTTATAAACTCCACCTACAGAAGAAGGATATAAAGATTATCGTTTATGATTGTCAAAAGACAAGTGTGGTCCAGTTAAAAACGGCATGACAACTTCATGGAGGAGGAGATCTCTATCAAACTTATGACTCCACTATGAATCACAACTTGGCTATTAGACGTCGCTTTCCGGATTATCCACTACTTATAGATGCAAGCAATGTAAGCATGTGTATGCGTGCTTCGTGCATTTGGTTACTTGAATAAGCAGAGATTAGAGATTGACCTTAACTACTGATTAGTCTTCACTCCCTTATTACCTGCAAAACCGGATGCATTTATGGCAGCATAGAACATACACATGATATCAAAATTAATGCATACACGTTGAATGATATAGCAAAGATGCATATGTGCGTGTGGTGATATGACAATTTATACAGAGGACATGCCAATAAAGCTTAGTTTACAAAACGATATCACTTGATGTCAAACCTTGGATTGGAAATTCACACTCAAACTCGACATAAAACGCTTCACTTCTCGACATAGAACTAGCAAAGAGATTGTCTATAAACTACAAGGAGCAAGTAAATATGATAGCCTTCCTCTACAATCCTTATTTGACCAAACCGATCATCAACCACGAAACTTTCGAAAGATACGGTAAGATTTTCAAAAATAATTGTGCCCATAACATCTTCCGAAATCCGAAGCAACAAAGTAAGTTGAGGAGCAAGATGTCATAAGCATCTAGACCATGAGCACAGGGATTGGGATTCAAATATATCATTAAACCAAATCAATCATTCAACAAACCAACTTAAGAGACATCTGAAGACAATCAAGACAAAATCATCAAAATTTACATTCTTCGCTCATTACAAAAAGAATTACACATATTCCCATTCAACAATTTGATCAAGCCCATCTCACGCTGACACTGAACTCTCTTGGTTCCTCCTTCACAAGCTCTTGATAAAGCTTTAATGCTTCACTATACTTTCCTTAAATGACTCGAATTTGCGCCACAAGTAGCTTAAAATCTCGAAACTTGAGATTAATCTCTGTTTTACCTCAACATTGCTTTCTCAACTATATGCTCTGCATCTTCCAAATTGGAATATCAAACTTAACATGACATGCTTTACCTTTCTGCTATTTTTTGGTAAGAAAATGAAAGAATCAGCAAAGAGTTTGTCAACAAACTGTTGATAGCTTTCCTCTACGATCTTTAGTTCACAAACAGATGATAGGATCCAACGGTCTTTCAGTGAAACTCTCACAAGAGATGGCAGGAATATGAAAAAAATTGTGGCCATAACATCATCCAAATCAGGCAATGTATTAAGTCGATAGAATGATATAGCGAACGTATGAGGCTTCAGCATTCTTTTGGAACTAAGGAGCAAGATGTACACAAGCATCTAGACCATGTGCACATGGATTCTCATTCAAATTCATCACTAAACAAATCAAGTGTTCAACTTATGAACTTTATTGTATAAACCAACTAAAGAGACTCTTAATACTGATCAAGAAAAACCTGGAACAGAAAATCATCAAAATCACATTTTTCAAATCTTCTAAGCATCATTCTTCACCTCATTACGATTTGCTAAAACATTACACATATTCCCATCAACTATTTGATCCAGCCATCTCCTCAGCCATCTCACGCTGCGCCTTCTCCGAAAAAAGCTTTGTTGCTATCATGTTATCCATAAAATACTCTCTGTAAGGATGATTCTTGGGAACAAGTTTCCGAAACTGATCAAACTGTTCCTCTGCCTTGTCTTTCTTCTTCAGCAATGTGTATATAATTCCCTGACAAAGATACGGCCTGAAATCTCTTGGCTCCTCCTTCACAAGCTCTTGATAAAGCTTCAATGCTTCACTATGCTTTCCTTCAATTACCCGAATCTGCGCCACTAGTAGCTTAAAATCCCGAAAATCGTTATGATTATCCTCTTTCTTGCACTTCAACATTGCTTCCTCAATTCTATTCTCTACATCTTTCAAATCAAGACCTGCATCGGAGTAAGCCATAAGCAGGCCGTGATAAGCTTCAACACGAAGTGGATCTTTAGCCAGAATCTCTTCAAATCCAGTTTTAGCTAAATCTAGATCTCCACTGTAGGTAAAGATGTTTGCTTTCAAAACAGGCCATTCTTTTTCTTCAGGTTCCAATTTTATCAAACGATCGATTACTTCTACGGCTTCTGTAAGCTTTCGAGATTTGATCTTTACCTCCATCAAAGAACGAAGAGCGTCTACATCAGTAGGGTGAGTTATCAAATGCTCGTCAAGCGCTTTCTCTTCTTCTTCCAATGACACGTGTTCTTTGCTTTCCACTGACGGCGGAGGCGCGACGGGAGCTGCAATCGCCGGCGATTTAAGCTGGAGATTCGCCAAAAGCAGCGCTGCGGCGGTTGTTAGAGTGATGCATGTGGATTTGAAGAGACGGAAAGGTGTGGATTTTGGGAGAGGGGTGATAGAGTCTTGAAATTTGGAGGACGAAGCTTTGATTGAAGCGCATTTGAAAGATGAAATTGGTTTGATTAAGGGTCTGAAGGGGAAGGATTTTGGGTTTTTCGGGAACGATGAAGAAGAGGTGTGAGTGAAGGAAAGGTGAAATGGCTGGTGATTGAGCTGTAGCTTCCCCAGAGACTCCATTGATTGCGGGAAGAGATAGATAAACCCTAAAAACCCTGAATAGTGAAGTAAAGAGATAGGTGAGGAAGAAGAAGATCCAAGCCTTTCGATTCTTCAGAGAATATGCTCTCCTTGCTGCACATAATACGGCACCGTTTTGTTGGTCTTTAACGGGCCTCGGGCTTCGTCTAACCTATCATCCAAACAGCAAATAATGGTTCAGATGACACATTGTAACAACATTCACTTTGAGATGTAAGTAACTCTTACAAGTTACAACCGCCATAATGCAACAGTGGTTGTGGTCGGAAATTGAACCCAAGAAACCAAAACAACAACAAACAAGAAAATATAAGGCATATAACCTTTCTCCCTTTCTTTCATTTCTATACATTAAAATATATGATAAAAAGCTACAAAAACCCCAGGAAATGTGAAGACCACACAGAAACTGCAGATTTATCCAAACATCATCTGCTGTTTCTTCCTTTTTTAGTTCTTGTGATTATATAAAAATGGGTGAGGGCTTGGGTTAAAGGGTATACTCTGTTCCCTGTTTCTTGTGAAAAAGGGATGGTTCAGTGCTTCTCTTGCCTTGAACCTCTCTGTTGGATCATATCGAAGCAGCCCTTGCAATAGATCTATCAGATCACCAGCCGAGTGATCCACATGCTGCATTATCAGATTCTGCAAAAGGCAAGAAATGGTGTCCCTAATTTCAATATTTTGCAGATAAACAAACGTCAAATCCAAAGATACTTAAAGTGATTTCACTGAGAGGTTATTTACCGGCAACCGGGGAAGTTTCCATACAGCTTTTAAGCTGTCTCTTGATGTTGCACCTTCAGGCCAATCTAACTTTGCACCTCGCCTGAAGTATTTCTCAGAGCGCCGGCTGCAACAACCGTTTTGATTTTGACATAAGAAATTACAGTTCAATTTATTTTCCGTTGGTATCTGATGCTGCTAATAGGATGATCTTGTTGTTCTTACTCGGCTCTGAGCACCATATGAGGCGGTAAAGGTCCTAGGACCCTTTCCATCATGGCCAAATGCTCCAAGTTTTCATGTGTTTGGAAAAGCGCCTCTCCCTGCAAGTTTTATCCAGAAGAAACGTTTATGGAGACATGGTGAGATGAATCCTGGTGTACCAAAAGATCATGTAAAGAGAGAGATACTCACCGAACAAAGTTCAACAAGTATGCAACCAATACTCCACAGATCACATGGATAGTTCCATCCAACCCCTGCGATGACGTTCTAAAATATTAAATACCAATAGCTATACAACAACAAAAAAAATCATCTTCACAGATGTATCAAAGTTATAGAAGTTTACCTAGGATAACTTCTGGTGCGCGATAATGCCTCGTGGATACAATGTAGTTATGGTCTTGATGTTCAAATGTTGTACTTCCGAAATCAATGAGCTTGATGGCACTTGACTTGGGCAGATTCTTGAAGTATGACCCATCTTTCGTGGGTCGTGATAGAAACTAGATTTTCACAACCAACAAAGGAAAAAGGTCAACCAACTCGAGCTATTCAAGTTCTTTAATGGATTGATATCATACAAGCCATGAACCTAAATGAGACCAGCGTGGAGATGATTGATTACTCACCTTATAATCAGGTATTTTGATATATTCAGATGATACCAGAAGAATGTTCTCCGGCTTCAAGTCCGTGTGGATCAACCGCAAATCATGCATATCTGTCAGAATGGAATGAGCAAAGTCTGAGTACACTAGTCAACAAAAGTATCCAGAAATAACTGTCTGAGCAATATGGATTCCATGGAAATTGCAGAGTCAAAAGAGGAACATTAAGTTATAACTATTAACGTCTATGTGTTGAATCAAAAAGTTCCAAAAAGAAAAACGATTCATGGCACTAATGGACTACTATATAGAAGAATGAGTCAAGAATATTCCACACACATGCTACAGACTCCAAAAGTTGTCTGCCAAGCTCCCGAACAAGGTCAATGGGAAATGAACGGTAGCTGTTTTTGCGGAGAAAATCATATAAGCTTGGTCCAAGCTTCTCAAATACCTGTTGAAACCATTTAAACCCATTCGCAAGTTCTTTTAACTCACACAAAATTTGGCAAGAAAATTGCATTTTCCCCTCAAATTTATCAAATAAAGGTAACAGTACTTACAATACAAATATGATTACGATAGTCAAACCAATTCCGTATTTGCACACAACTGCAAGGAATTGAAACGCTTATACGAAATGCAATAAACTTAACACTAATCAAGGATTAGTAAGAAAAAAGAAATATTCTTACCGAGAACCACCAACATCATGCCTTGTAAGCCTTTGCAACACGTCAATTTCTATCATGGCAGCTTCACGATACTTGTTTATGGCCCGTATAACTTTGATAGCCACGAGTTCTTTGTTTTTATTATCAAAACATTCCAATACTTGTCCAAATGTACCTGCCGGAATACAATCCAACGGATTATGAAATTACCTAATTTGATATTAGGAAATCGTACTTCTAACTTACAGCATGCATATTGAACAGAAAGACAAAGGATAATATACTAATTATCACAAGGATTATATAAACATTTAAGCAAGAGAAAACCAACCTTCGCCCATTTTGCTGAGAATTTGATCTGCACGCACAACAGAAGAGGCACGTCAGTTTAACGTAGTTAACCTCCATGATAAACTCGGTGAAACAGAAAAGATGTCGAAAAACTCTGTAACATAAGACTCACATCGTGGAGTCAAAGTATCTCCAACCACAAAGACATAATGGCCATCTTTATCATCTGGTCTCCAGGGAGGAGAGCCCTGACGAGGAAGGCCGTTATAGAACATGTTTGGGTAAACAAAATTGGGAATTGCTCCACTCGCAAAGTCTGGACCATAGTACAATGGAGGTTGAAATACCTGAATTAAAAAAAAAAAAAACATACACACCAGCTGAAATTTCCCATTACAACATCATCTACTTAGCTCAAGCACACAAAAAAATCAAAAATCAAAAACTTTTTGAACAATTCAATTACCGAAGGTGGAGGAGGAGGAGGAGGAAGAAGAGGCGCAGCATCCCAAGCCAATCGGGGACGTTTCCTGGGACGCTTATCGACGATCCTATGGGGGAATTCAACATTCCTCTGAGTTTCCAAGATCATCGCGATCGATCTAGCTTTATCACGATGCACACTGCTTTGCATAAAGGGTTATATAATGCAAATCCAGAGCTGAAGAAAAGAGAGAATTGTGGATGAATAAGAATCGAATTAAGGGGATAAGATTCCAAAATTCGAAACCCTAATCCTCTTCGATTTGGGGGATCTATCTCAAAAATAAAATAACTAAAAAGGGTGGGAAAAGTAACAGAATTATAATAAAAAAATGTAGCTAATACACTAACCGCAAATCTCTCTCTCTTTCAGATTGATTTAAATCAGACACTGCCGAGAATTGATCTCGGAAATTCAGATCGGATACACAAAATGCTCACTCAATTGGAATTGGAGGAAAATTCTCAGGAGAAAATATTATACAGCGAAAGAGAGACTTTTGAATACAATACAAGAGAGAGAAAGTGATAAAGTTAGCGAACCAGAGGAAGAGGAAGGCGAATGAGAGAGAGAGTAAGGCTTTGGTAAGTTCTTAATGGGCTTTTCTATTTAAGGCCTTTCTATTCAATATACGTTGACTAAAGAACAACATGAAGTTTTTTATTGTTCAGGGAAAATAACGACGCGGAGTTCAGTTATAAAGCATAAAAAACAACACGATGTTTTTTTTCAGAGTATTTCAATATTAGAGAAGAATCGTGAAGAAGAAAAAATCTCAAGTAGCCATGGAGATAGCCGCCACTAGCACCGTCTCCGTCGCGCCGCAATCGCGCCAATTGTCAAATGCGTTCTCCAGGAAGCTAGGATCAGTTTCTTCTCTTTCCTTCGGTTTCGTCGAGAGGGAATATTGCTTTAAGAGTCCTAGGCTTCGTGTGTCTGCTTCAGCTTCCATGGACGCCGTCACTGCCGAGAAAATCTCTCCGGCGGCGAGTTTTCTCGACAAGAGAGAAACCGGAGTTCTTCATTTTGTGAAGTACCATGGCCTCGGCAATGACTTCATCTTGGTACTTTTGTTCTCCGTTGAATTCTCAATTTGGAAATTTGACCGAAATGTATCGAATTCTTACAAATGTCTTTTTGAAAATTTGGTTTTTGTTAGGTCGATAACAGAGACTCATCGGAGCCTAAGATTACTCAAGAACAGGCGGCGAAGCTGTGCGATCGCAACTTCGGTGTTGGTGGAGATGGAGTGATTTTTGCAATGCCAGGAGTCAATGGTACCGATTACACTATGCGGATATTCAATTCAGATGGTAGTGAACCAGAGGTGGGATTTTCAATGATAAAGTCTGTTGATTTCAACTACTTATCTGAGTAAGCTGTTGTTGTTGTTGCCCTTCAAGTCATTGGCTTTTGATATTGATCTTGTAGATGTGTGGCAATGGAGTTCGATGCTTTGCCAGGTTCATTGCTGAGCTTGAGAATTTGCAGGGAAAACATAGGTATCTTTCTCTTTTGAGAGTTCCGGATTTAGTCATTCTTGCGATATAATCTCTAATGTCTTTTTATTTGTTTTTTTTTAAAGTTTTACAATACATACCGGTGCTGGCTTGATTGTTCCAGAAATTCAAGATGACGGACAGGTAAATCATTCGGATTGATGTCTCGTATTAGGCTTAGGCATAGTCATGATGATGGGTAAGGTAAAGCTTGGATTTTTATCTCTTGTTTCTCGTTGTTTGCAAGTTGTTTATTGCATTGTGATTGATATGGGTTCAGGTTAAGGTTGACATGGGCATACCGATTCTTAAAGCACAAGATGTGCCCACGAAGTTGCCAGGAAACAAAGGTGAAGCTGTTGTTCAGGCAGAGCTAGTTGTTGATGGAGTAAGCTGGAATGTGACGTGCGTTAGTATGGGCAATCCTCACTGTATCACATTTGGTAAAAAGGGTGGACCGGTGCGTGTTTGCTTGCTGGATTTCGAATTCTATTACACATCGACACATGGAATTTCTCATCATTTCTAATTTTCCTTTGCGTCAACCAGAGTCTGAAAGTTGATGATTTGAACTTGCCAGAGATTGGCCCAAAGTTCGAGCACCATGAAATGTTCCCAGCTCGAACTAACACTGGTCAGTGGAGCCATTTGCAGAGCTATCCAGATTTCCATGGATAGATACAGCAAGAATTCTCTATTATATTTTGATTTATATCCTTTAACTTGTCTTACAGATCTTTGTGTTTATCTGCAGAATTTGTTGAAGTTTTATCACGTTCTCATTTGAAAATGCGCGTGTGGGAGCGCGGAGCAGGTCAGCTAATTCTTTAAAATTTCTTCGAATCTAGTTCTTAGTTGTTTATCAACAGTCTCTGTACCCTTATATGCTTAATGCTTAAGCATACTTAAACTGCAGGAGCAACTTTGGCCTGTGGAACTGGAGCTTGTGCTCTGGTTGTTGCAGCAGTCCTTGAAGGTCGAGCCGACAGGGTAAGTTTGTAATTTCAGCACTAATAAACTAGATAACAGTTTGCAAAATTGTACATTTTCAGATTATATGGTATGCAGCTCCTAGTCTTCCATGTATACACATGAATCATGATAGTTTAGGGAAAAAGATGTGTGTAGATAGACAGAAAATTGGATTAGCGTTTATAATCTCTTTGTTTATGAAACCTGACTGTTGCAATGAATGGTTAGATGATTTGACTTGGTAGGTGATTGATGAGATTATTATCTTACTAAGTAGTTTTCTTTTCTTGTATATTCATTTGAGGTTAAATAAACTTCATCTGTTGTGGGAGAATCTTGTATTCCTTTTATCGATAAAAAGATATGCTTTCTTATTATTTTTGGTTTCTTCACTCTCACTGACACTAGTATTTGGTTTATACCTCGAAAGAGATGTGACAAGGACACAAATGATTACATTAACAAGATTTTCTTGAGCTGAGATTAGCTGCAAGAGGTCTTAATATATACATCCGTTGACCTTGAACTTCATATACTTTTTGTATTGGTCATGGTGGAACAGAAATGTACGGTGGATCTACCGGGCGGACCATTGGAAATAGAGTGGAAGCAGGAAGACAACCATATCTACATGACGGGTCCTGCGGAAGCTGTCTTCTACGGATCAGCGCTCCTTTAATGGGCCTTAGCAGTCAATGACTTTTCCTCTCACTGTTGTTGTTCTTTTGGGGTCTGTGTGTTTAAGCTTTTACCTAGATTGTGTTTCATGAATTTGTTGATGTACTTTTATTATTTTCAGAGTAAAATCCCAAACCTTTTGAATTATTGCGTTTATGTTCATAAATTGAAATCTTTCTCGAGAATATAATTCTCTTCTACGCTGATGGGTGGTATCTCAGGCAGGTCAGTTGTCAAAGGCCGTGGTTGCATTTAAAGACATGGATTTAGGACTTGCAAGAATGTAAAATAATAACAGTTGAGAGAATAGGGAAAATGCATGCATGAACGATCTCTAGTAATTATTCGAATGAGTAGCTTCCATATCTGCACCCATATTAACCTTTTGGTTTTCTTACTACGGTTAGAAAACAGCACAACTTAACAGGTTTCATAATTTCTCCTAAATATAATAACACACTCTCATTAGTCTCATGTTAGCCTATCTCACACAAAGATATGTCAACGAGGTTTTACAGCGTGGAAAAAGCCACTGTCCAAGTCACTTCCAGGAAGTAAAGACAATGGTGAGGGTACAGAAGAAGATGACGTCGATGTTTTGGCGCCGAGCAATTTCGTTGTCTCTGAGAACATTTCAGGTTCTTGCACAGATTGGCAAATACCTTCAAGTTCCTTCACCACTTTCGACATCGGTGGTCTCGTCTCTGGTCTATCCTCACAACACCATAACGCCAATTCCGCCAACTTCTTCACTTTATCAGGCAAACATTGTCCCATCCGACTATCAGCTAATGACAGAATTGTTCCACACTCATTCGCCATCCTCACCTGTATCAGATTGTACAGAGAAAAGTCATTAAAAAAAGTGTTCATCAAGTTAGGAAACAATAATCACCCAAAGTCCCAGATTTAAACCAAATAAACATAGACCTTGGAGATCTAGCTAGCTCCATTATCAAGTTTGCACGGGTACTCAGTCAAGAAAAGTACCTCACGGATAATATGTGTACCCTCAAAGAACGGGTGCATTCCAGTCAAGAGCTCAAGCAACACTACTCCGAAGCTGTACACATCGCTCTTCACCGTCAACTGCTGAGTCATGAAGTACTCTGGATCCATGTATCCCTGTGCACATATAATATTCTCAAATGTCTTATCTGAGAGAAATAACATGTCTTGTTTTGTAAAAGCCTCTGGTTACATATCGACTAATGTGCCAGTTTGGAACTCACCGGTGTTCCTCTCACTACGGTTGATACATGGGTGGGCTCACCATCTCCCTCACCAAAAACAGGAGCCAACCGTGACAGTCCAAAATCAGCAACTTTAGCACAACGTTGAGAGTCCAAGAGTATATTGCTGGTTTTGATATCGCGGTGAATAACAGGCGGATTTGCTTCAGTGTGAAGGTAAAGAATCCCTTTAGCTGAGCCCAAAGCCACATGTGACCTCATGCTAAAGCTCAATGTTTCCATAGCATTAGCTGCATGACAATGTAAAACCACTGAAACATTAACGTCGATGTGGAAGCAGATCAGCAAAAGTTGGAGACTTCAAACAAATATAATGCTAGTTTCAAATCTTGCAAGTACAGAAAAAGAACTTGGAGGTATATTTCTTACCTGAAAGCCAATCACGCACATTACCATTAGGCATATACTCATATACCAGCATCTGTGCATGAACCAAACAGAACACGTAGGTGGATTAGTAAAAAAACATAGATATAAAGCTAACTAACAACTGCATATTAAAAGAGACGTACCTGTTCCCCGATGTCACTACTGTAGCCAAGCAGCGACACAAGATTCCGGTGATGTAACCTTGAAAGCAGATCGATCTCGTTCAGAAACTCTTTCTCGCTCTGCAGTGAAGTTTCTTCTCCTCGTTTGATGGCAACTTCAGTTTTATTTGGCAAAATGCCTTTGTAGACCTTTCCATAGCTACCTCTACCGATCAATGTGGAGCTATCAAAACCATTAGTTGCATCCGAAAGTTCTACAAAACTGAACTTCCTCACCCCTTTGATTTCCCGAGATATTGCCCTGACTGGAAGACATAAGAAAGAGTCCTTAGTTTCATGATTAAAGGACAAAACAAGATGAAATACTGACACAAAGAGCCAATGGTGAGTAACGTGAGTTGCTTACAAACACGTTTTTTGGTGAGTGTATGTGAGTTTTCACGAAGTTTCCTAACATATAGAAGTGTTGCAGTCACTGAAATAACAGTAGCAGTGACGATAGAGCCTAGTACTATCATCACCCATCCAACCGTGCTAATTTCACTCTTAGCTGCATCCAAAGATTTAAATAGATATCATTATAAAATATATATATATCCCCTTTTTGTTAAAGATTAGGTCCAAAAACTGTACCATACGGTCCTTGACGAGTGACATCCAACAGCTCATAAGGTCCAAAAAAGTCACTTTTAGTAAAATTCCATGACGTAAACCTGTTTCTGATACGTATGACTTCGCGATCCTTAAACTTCGTATCGCCTATTGGAATTAGCTTTAAATGCATCCTTAGACGCAAGCTGTTCTCATCAACAATTCTATCAATTGCTAGTTGATGAGTTTCCAACTGGAGGGATGTGGTTATATACTCCATGAACTGGTGTTTAATATATGGAGTGAAGAAAAAGAAGCTAGGGCTCTTTAGCCTATAATCAATCGAAAGAGGTGCTGTACACACGCAGATTCCTGAGGATACTTGCACATTCTCAAAGGGACATGACACGTTACTGCAGGATGTCTTTGAGATTGTAGATATTTGCTTTTTTTCACCGCAGATGTATTCGAAGAATTGTTTAACGATGGGAATGCTTGTACTCTTGCATATTGGGTTGCCACGAAGACTGAGACACAAAAACATATAAAATATAAAAAAAAAGCTTTAGTAAACTAGAGAAACCTATGAGTAACTTTTGGTTTTCAAAGCGCTGAACAAGTACAGACCCAAAAAGTGAATTAGACTATACTGTCAAGACAAGAGAATGTAGTTCAGTCCAAAATGTTTGATGTGCTTTAACTTGCTATAAAATAGGAACAAAAAAACTCACTATAGGGTAACATTGTCCGGTGTTCTCAGGTTTCCTGTGGCATCAGAGAAGTTATTGTTCCTGAGATCACTGTGCATGCATCCAAAAGAAGTTTCAGCCTCTGAAAATGAAGTAAAAAATCTAGGAAACAATTAAGTATTCCATAAAAAGAAAAACAAAGACTTGAGGTCATACACTTGCAGCTTGTTATTCTCGAAAGACTTGTTCTCCCAAATTTCTGTTGGGACAATACCAGATAAACTGTTGTTCTCGAGTGAACTGTGATAGATGAAACAGAATATCTTACAAAGTACTTATAGATGATTGGAAAATTCATTTCAATGATCAATGAATGTTTGCATACAGTAATTGAAGAGAGCCCAACTGCGAGAAACTTTGTGGTATAGATCCAGTAAGGTGGTTATGAGATAGTTCACTGCAGCAAAAATCGGCAATCAGATATTTGTATTTATTTGAGTTAACTGTTAAAAGGAGTAACATTTGGAAAAATGCATACATTGTTGTCACATTATCAGAAAGTTTGGATTCTGGTATAGTGCCTGTGAGGTTGTTCCAACTTAGATCTCTGTAAATTAAGTAAAGATTAAATAAAAGTGCACTCGCATTGTTCCCTAAACAAGGTCCAAGAACTCGAGGACCAGTATACAGAATCAAACAATTTTACTCAAATACCAGACATAGACACTTACAGATAGCTAAGATTTTGTATCCTGCTTAAATCAGGAATTGATCCTTGCAGTCCACAGTTCCTTAAACTTCTGCCAAGTTGAAAACATGAGGGCGCAAAGAATAATTCAGCAAACACAAACCCATTTGAAACTTATTGCAAAACTGCTCGTAAAGTCTTACAATTTTACTAATCTCGAAAAATTTCCATAAGCCTGTGGAATCTCAGAACCGTCGAAGTTGTTGTTATCCAGCTGACTGCATAAGTGGAATACAGGCTTAGCAACTTTGCAAAATCTCGTAAAGGAAAACAAACAAAAAAGAGTCATACTTTCCCAGTTAAAGGGAAACAATGGGAAGAATATAAGGCAGAAGGTACATACAGTATGGTCAAGGATGGCAATCGAGCTAACTCTAGTGGCAAAGTCCCAGTCAAGTTATTATTGTCCAGTATCCTACGAGATTTGTTCCATCAATATAAACATTGTAAAGACAGTATGCAAACGTGATATCAGTAAAACAAACGAAACTCACAGGTGAGCAAGGTTGATCAATTTAGATAGCTCAACGGGAATTTCTCCACTTATTGTGTTATTGTTGAAGTGGCTGAAGACCCAAAGCTACTGGTGAGTAAAAGATGAACCACAAATGACTGCAGATTTTGCTATGAAGAAGATGGTACTTAACTAGAAACTTACAGATGTTTTACGCTTCTCAAGTTTCCAAATGCAGGTGGAACTGAACCTGTTATGTTGTTCTCATCTACTTGAAGCCTGTTTAGGTTTTGAAGATTACCAAGTTCAGGGGGTAAACTACCCGTGAACTTGTTCCCATTCAACAGTCTGTCCAAATAATATAGCAAAGAGTTAAATGAAGAAACCCAGACAAAACTGGAATTGTGTCTCCACATAAACAGAGAAAATAAGTGGCATGCTATGATATTCTGTCCAAAGCCTTTTTTAAAACTATCCCATTAGTGAAACTTAACAAAAAGACAAAAACTCATAACAAGAAGGTAAAAGAAAATACATCATGTGATCCAACTTACAAGAGTTTCAAGGACGAAATGTTTCCTATCTCCAAAGGAATACGCCCAGTCAGGTTGTTCCACATTACATCACTTCAACAAGGTTACCCAAGAGAAAACAGGTTTTTCAGTATGCAGTACGCAACCGGAAGCCAATCAGACAAACCAAATGAAACAATTCACTAGACTCCGCATCTTACAGGATTTCAAGATACGATAATTGGCCAACTTCAGGAGCCAGCTCTCCAGATAAATTCAGCCTCATTAATTGGCTAAATCACAATATGTAAATGACAGGAGGTGTAAGTACGGCAATGCATAATATTTGCAGTATTATCCATGCAAGAATGAAGCCAGGACACTGCATTAATGATGCATAAACTATCTACCTTTGCAGGAGAAAAATCCCGCCATTCCATAAATAAAGACAAGGAATAGACCAAAAAGGAGAAAAGAAATATGACAAATGGTAATACAAGAGAGACATACAGCTCCTGGACGTGATAGTAACCATCATCATGTGAGCTACCAAAGCATATTACGGCAGTCCAGTGTGATTTGCACGGGTCACCCTTTGCCCAGTTACTTAAATTTCCCATCGGATCAATTAGACTCCTTTTGATCTCCCGCAAAGCTTTTACTGCAAAATGGATATAAAATATTAGAAAAATTGTGGAAAGCAGTCTCCACGTTGTAGAATGACATATAAGATTTGAGTAGACAGTGGGTGCTGAAGAATGATCAATCAAGACGGTGACTATCAAACATTGAGAGGAAGACTAGTGATCAAGTTAATGCAAATTTACATTATCGTTATATGTATATGTCAGTATGCGGATGGAATTGTGTTTGTAATCTTATCAAGTTCAGTTTGTATGTTTAGTGGTACCCTAGTTTAAGAGAATATAAAAGATGTGAGGGTATGGTAAAAAATTGATAACCTTCTGAAGGATCTGTTTTTGAATCAGCTCCATGAAGCAGAAGGCAAAAAAATGTCACCAGGAATACTGAACCGCATGTTCTTGAACTCATCATGATACCTAGAAAAGGAAGACAAATCATACTTTACTCTGTTGTAGCACACAAAAACATACATGGGGGTCAGAGCTAGATGAATTCACATTTCATAAGAAGTTCTGGGTCAAGGCCAATCTTGTAAGTTATGATCAAGTCACCAGAAGAATAACCAAGAAACACGTTTGACAGAAGAAAAAAATATATATAAAAGAATCCCCAGAAACTTCTTCAGCACCAAGGAAAAGCAGAAAGTCTTTTGGTCATCGGACATAGTTATGTCCAACAAAATACTGCTAGAAACAAAAACTTCACGATGACAGTGATCTAATGAGTTAACTAAACATACCAGAAAGAGACTTTACATGAGAAATTGTCAACAAGGTTCTATTGTATATCTGTATTCAATGAAATGGGTTTGAAACTTTCTTATTAAATTTGACTTTCCTTGATCAACCTATATCTGCAGTTCCCCTGTATAGATTGAAGTGGCTAGGAAAGACATTGAACAGTAATAAAAAGGTTTATTGGGAAAATCAAGCGCCTAAAACATCATAAGATGCATATATAGAGCAGGATACTCACACACATATAAATAAAGTATACACACACATACACACACAGATATATTTAAATAGTCTATATATATATATTTTTTTTAACAGAAAAATCCAACAATCTCCCAAGTTGTCAATTTTATAATCCTTTAAATTTCAGTTGCAGACTGGTTGTCCACTTAGGCTGACCTGGTCTCAAAAGTTGATGATTCAGCTGCAAAGTTATGACCCTTTCCCAATCTAGGCTCAGTTATTGCTAAATGGATCCGGTCTACGAATTCCAGGAGCAAGCCAACACAAGAGTAAATAAGTTAGCGAAACTCCAGCTTATATGGTGAAAGAGCATTCAGATTGAATAAAACACAGAGAGCGGCAAGTGAAACCTGTCTAGGTAATGATTGAGCTGCACCCAGAATTTTGTTGACATTATCAGAAGCGTGCAAAAGTTATACGCAGCAAAAGTTATACGCAGCAAAAGTTAACTAGAGGTCCTCTCAGTTTGATACTCAAGCTGCACCCAGAATTTTCAAAAACCCAGAAAAACTTAACTCTTTAAACACCTCGTACAGTGTGGTGCAATTTTACTATGAGAAATCAACACTTGCTAGTTGCCATTCATCTAAGCATAGACTTAGTTGACATAAATAAACATACAGCACCATGATTTGATAAGTTTCAGAACTGAATTCTCTTAATTGCTCTTCAAATTTGACAAACAGGGATAGAAATAAAAAACCAAAAAACCAAAAAACAGTACCAAAAGTATCCCTGGGAATGATTTCTAGAGCATCCCCTACTCTCCCATGGCCAAGCCATTCCCATAATACCTGATAATCCGTATATGTTTCTTTCCCAATTTTATAGACCAGTTGAGCAGCTGTTCAGGCAGCCATTCTACACATGACTGGAACTATAGAAAGACAAAACCATCTTGTTGCTTCACATATCCCATGTAAGCCTTTCATAACTTATCGATATCACGCCAATCCATTTTGATTTGCATTGATCACCACTACCCCAGTTACTCAAGCTCCTCAAAGATCCATTAAATCCCACCTGATAGCCTGCAATGCACCTGCTCCAAAATGGGTGGGAAATTTTAGCAAACTTATATAGGGAAACAATCACCACATAAGCGATTTAAGCGAACCACATAAATTTCTTAGCAGAAGAAAACACTGTCGTAAAATGGAACTTCAAAACGCCTTGCACACCCCAAATTACAATATGAACAATGTCAATGGAAGACAGACATGAGGACTACTAACCAGATCGAACGATCAAAGAATGCAGTGTCCATATGTTCAACAGGGATCTTAACCGATAGTCTTCAGTAGAAAAGCCATAATATGCTTTAGATAGAAAGAGCCTCACCAAGGCAATAGACCTGAGAAGTGAGACCATCATTACAATGCACAACTCGTATACAAACAAAAGAACTCTTTTCTCAAATATTCAGGACCAATACTATATCAGACTGTAGCCATACGCACGACGATCCAGCAAGCTAACTATACTCATTCCGTTGTATCAAATCCAGCAAGATGTTCACACTAAACAGCTTTGGATTAACCTAAAGATTACTGCTTTTGGCTTAAGAGTTAAGACAGAACGCAACGCAGCTACCAAGCAGCTAATTTTTAAAGCTGAAACTAGTTGTAACAGTTGTCTAAGAAGCGTGATGAAAGCAGCAGACCAAATGATATTATATTACAGATGGAACAAAATCGAGTAGAGGTCACTAACATTCTGAGATCAATAGCATCCTGAGGCGAGTGAATAAAATGTGAATTGTGCAGTTGGCTTATTATTAAGCTAACCCTGACCCAAAGTCTGATGCTCAATTTCGCAGATTTGAAGAAGGAATGAGAATAAGCTTGAGAAGTGGGACGAAAACGACAATTTTGCATAAATCGATCAATTCACTCAAAACCAGAGAAGATGGAAGAAAAGACGGCTTCGCGCCTCCTTTGCCGGAGACGGTCACTGCGTAGCGTAATTCGCCGATTTCCCCCTCCCCCTCCCCCTCTTCTTCATGTTTGATTTCGAAAAGTCTGGTCGTTAGTCCAAAAAGTTAAAAACCAAAACTTTCGCAACTAAAGAAAGAATCCAAATGAGTAAAAATGACTTTCATTTCAACTCTTTAATCTAAAGACTAAACCACAATCTAAACCTGGTTTAGACGCCCATCACGATTCCATCATTGATGACGTCTATATGTGATCACACATATATCTACAGATTAGGGATACAAGTAGCAGTTGTCAGATTAGGTGAAGAGGCAGTTGTCAGATTTTGATTTTTTAAGAATGCAATCATTTGACTTTTAGTTTGACTTTCTTTTGGCTCTTAAGACATTCTTTCTAATAATCTCCACGTGCTCATTACGCTGCAAAGTCAATACAAATTTCACCAAGCCAACAATAAAATGTGTGTGTGTTTTTTTTTTTTTTGGTCATCTGATGTTATTATCGAAACTTGTTATGGAACCAAAGTGAAATACAACGTCCAAACAAGGGTAACTACGCCGGCGGACAACAGAAAAGTCCCCGAAAACTAAGCCGGAGGAAAACGATAGTTCCCCGGAATCTAAGAGACGCATAAGATAACAAACAAAGCAGAAAAATCCCCAATAAAATGTGTATGTAACTAATGATATTTAATTATTAAAGATGTTATGATTGTAATATCGTAGACTGACCAAAGAGAATTATTCTTTATGTTAAGGGCCTAGTCGGTCACCAAACCAGAAAAAGTGATTGGTAGTAGTAATCGCTAATACAGGTATCTAAAACATGTTGTCCTTGTCAAACCAGCAATGCTGCTTAATTTATTTGAATACAAAGTTTTAAAATGACTTACTTTTTCTGGTCAAGTAGAAAAAGTCAAAACGTCTGAAACTTTCTTTATTTTGCTTATAAATACATCACTCCCATATCTTCGTTACAGAGATATTACTCTTGTACTTTTTCTTCTCTCATTTTCTAGGTGAACCAACCGAAACCTATATTCTTTAATTCGCTCTATCGTGCTGTTTTCTCTTCTCGACATAATACCACAGACCGAAAGAAAGAAAGAAACATGAAGAGAGACCGGTCCGATTACGAAGAATCCATCAAGCATATAGACATCGTAAAAAGTCTGATGATGTTATCTCAGAGTTTCGTGGTCAAACAAATCGATGTAAACCATTCTACCGGAAGCAAAACCAATCATAACCACTTTGAATGCAAAACATGTAACAAGAAATTTGATTCGTTCCAAGCTCTTGGAGGTCATAGAGCCAGCCACAAGAAACCTAAGCTGACCGATGACCAACAACAGGTGAAGCAACGTAACAATGAGAAAGATATGCATAAGTGTGCAATCTGCAGTCAAATGTTTGGGACCGGTCAAGCTCTAGGCGGTCACATGAGAAAGCATAGGTCGACCATGATATCCCAACAATCAGCTATCCCACCTACGGTTTATTCCAGACCGGTTTTGAATCGATGCAATAGCAGCAAGAAGGTCATGGACTTAAATCTAACTCCGTTGGAGAATGATCTTGTACTTATCTTTGGGAAGAATTTGGTTCCACAAATTGATTTGAAGTTTGTGAATTAGTATTTAAAATCTTTTTTTTTGTATTTTTGTTGTAATTCTTTTCGCTCTTGCCAAACATTATTTCATTCTTTCTGCCATGTATGTGTAAACAATTCTATGAATTATTTCAATTCTTACAATGAGTGATAACATATATGTAGTCGTGCCAGTTTCACAGTATGTTCAATTAGAAAAACGTCGTTGGTGTGCGAGTGAGATAAACTGATATTATCATAACTTCATAAGTCATATCTAATGTCAGAGAATCCATACCGGAAATATGAAATACGAATTGTGTCCTCAACACTATACCACCAGTAGGGGAAAGAGAGAATTTTGAAGAATACGTAGAAACAGCATCTCATAAAAGCAAAAGAAGATTGATTTCCTTTTTCTTTTTCTTCTTTCCAAAGGTAAAAAAATACCACGTCTCTTTCACTAGCCAGATTCTCTCCTTTGGTTGCGTCGTGGACCCGGATTTACGAACCGCAGCATGCTGATTTCTGAGTAGCTTGAGATGTCCCTGCACCTTGGTCGGATTGGTTGATTTTGATTGTTTGCGGCTACAAAATGATAAAAAAATTCGACAACGTTAAAGAGGTTGATACACATACTGAAATGTGATTTTTACCTAATTGCACTGTATAATGATGATGACAGTGGAAATTAATTCTATAGCTCAGACAAACCTCAGCCCGTGCATCGGTATCAGCAAGTCTTTGCTTAATGTCTTTAGCAATTGAGAAGAAAACTTCCTCAACGTTTAAGTTAGTCTTGGCACTCTGCAAGAACAAACTCATCAAGTTAACCAAATCACATATTCCGTATATATTGACATGAAACAAAACCCAGAACCACAACGTACAGTCTCGAAAAACTTGATTCCGTATTCATCTGCAAGAGCTTGTCCCTTCGATTTTGGCACAGCCTGGCAAAACAAAACAACTCGGTGTATTAGCCAAAATAAATCATAGAAGAAATAAGCAGGAAGATACAAGGGAAGGGTAAAAGAGAGAGAGAGACTCTTTTGCTTTCGTCCATATCAGCCTTGTTCCCAACTAGAATCTTGTTGACATTATCAGAAGCGTGCTGCTCAATGTTACGGATCCAATTCCTGATGTCTGGAATTGAAGATAACAAATGATAGAAAACAAATTAATTGATTAGAAGAAATAAAGCTAAGGAATGAAAAATTATAAACTTTAGAACTGTTGCCAAAGATTGTTGATTGCATAGGCCTAAAAGAGAACTATTGAACTGCAAGTTTAATGTAAAGAAAGTACTTACTGTTGAAAGATGATTCATCAGTCACATCATACACAAGCAAAATGCCCATGGCTCCGCGGTAGTACGCTGCAATAAGAACAAACTACTTAACTGAGTACTCCAGACTCCCACCATAGTGAGGAAAGCAAAGATGCATTACTAACAGGAAGAGAAAATGAAAAGCAAAGGGTATATTCTAAAGCAAAATAGAAGAGAAACCAGTAGTGATTGTCCGGAACCGCTCCTGTCCTGCAGTATCCCAGATTTGCAGCTTAATTCTCTTCCCATCGAGCTCTATAGTTCGTATCTTGAAATCAATTCTGTCAAAAAACAAGCCATCTGAGAACAGGCAACTACATAGTACATACATAGAGCACGTGTAACAGTGTCACCCAATGAAGACATCATACCCAATAGTTGTAATGAAACTGGTAGTAAACGAGCCATCTGAGAAACGTAAGAGGAGGCAACTCTTACCCACACCTACATGAAAGAAAGAGATAGAGGAAGCAAAAGTTAGATAAAGCAGAGACTTTTGAATAACCCATTGGAAAATAGTGAAAAAGTTACAGCATTCAACAAAAGGAATATTCAATCAATTTAGCCAAAGGAAAAAGGAGTGCGGGTAGACTAAACATCTACAGAATAGCATGAAATGGTTGCAGCATTCATTTTTAGATTCGCCAGCCTAATACCACACTAGGAAGAGTTATAAGATGAACATCATATGCTCTCACAAGTGCGGATATTAGAACACAAAACTTAAAATCGTTTGAGCACACTTAAATCCAAAGTCTAGGAGTTCTCTCTAAGAAATCAACATTCTAAGCTGATGAAATTCAAATCTGAGGATGGTGATACTAAATCCCATTAGGACAAATCGCAAATGGAAGATCGAAAAACTCAAATCACTGATGCCTCGATCCTTCAAACAAAACTAAAATCGTATCAACACATACAAATCAACAAAAAGGAAAAGAAAAATCTGGAACAAAAATGTAAGGAACTCGCCGGAACAAAGGCAGTAATACGATCTGAATGAAGAAACCTACCGCTGTCTCCGATCAACAGAAGTTTTATAAGGTAATCGTAATCAGCACGAGCTCTAGCAGGAGGAGCAGCCATCGCGTAGCAAAAATCAAAGTAATAGCCGAGAAACAAATCACTGAGACACAAAATTAAGCGTATGAAGACAAATTCAAATAGAGAATAGAGAACGTAAACACTAAAAATCGAAATGGAGAAGTACCAGATCTACTCGGGGAAGATGGATCCTCAGAACGGAGCAGGACAGCAACCGGACGGCCGTTGAATTGTTATTTCTCCCGATCGGCTTTTCGAAGATTCAGAAGAATTTTTTTTTTGTTTGAGAGAAGAAGGAGAAGGAGAGGGAATGGATCTGGACCGTTAGATCTTGTTCACGATGGAGATCTGTGTTGGCTGGGCGCGTGATCTACGGTTACGGTTTGATTAAATTGTGGTCATACTAATACATTGTCGTTTAATAGATTTTGAACAACGGGCCTTGGGCTGGTTTTCTTTTGTGCGACAAATCTATGATTGTGGCATCCACTAAATACAGTATTTAGGTTTAATCTTACTGATCCATATAGTGGTGATGCCAAAATCACACAGTATGTTGAAGAAATACGATTCAACGTTCTGCTATACGATATTTTGATGTCATTTTAACTTAGGTTCAGTATAAAGGCATAAAAAAAGTTGAGATCATTTTAAGTTAACCCATTTTGGTTAAGAGGGATTTCAAACAGTTTTCCAATGTTCATAATTGTCACCGTTCAACAAAAATTGTGTTTTGACGTAACCCATATATGTTCCCCGAGTACGTTGTGACCGGTGGTACAAAAAGTTTCAATGCCTGTTACTTTGATGGTTTTAGTGGTTCTATTCATTGTCCAAGTGTTTGGCGACCTCTTAAAGAAGAAAAAAAATGAAGTCGATCTAAAAATCACAAGCCACATAATTGCTCTATATATTGCTACCAAAAGTTTATAATATAATTTTTTTTATAGAAATCATGTGTATAAAATGTTGTTTTTCATCTCACTGAGACTCTCACATCATCATATGAATATATTCACAGCAATATCGTATATAATCTTTATATATTAAAAATATAGCTATGTAAATTAATCGTGGGAGAGACGACTTTAGACGAGCATTAATGTAAGGACTCATGCTTTTTTTTTCTTTTGGTAAAAAGTTAAGTTTTATACTATTTTGGAAGGTAATACATACTTGTATGTGTAAGTTTCTCTATATATTTGCCTCCTATGTCAATAATCGTTGCGAGTAAGCTCTATAAAGTTGATTCACACTTTTAAATCAACTAAAAAATTGAGCTAGCAGAATCCTCCAACTAACTCCAAGGCGACGCAAAGGTTAGGCAAAAAGAGAGACGATTGACAAATTGGTAAGTTATTTCGATCTTATTGTCTTCGGTGTTAAGCAACCCAATAATAAAAGCGTGGATAAGAATATTCCTACAATGATCCTACGTAGCATCTACTGCATGAGCATTCGTTACTCAACCCCATCCACCGATAATCTCCTGCGGACAGGTCCACATGCAGGTTCACTATCGACGACCAATAAGGAAATGGCACGAGGATAGCCTTTTTCAAAACTACACTATCCAGATTCCTTTTCTAAAGGGATACGAAGAGTGTTTCCATTGACATTAAAGGAAAGTTAACTTTAATTCATATCTCGACCTTGAGATAACAAAAAAGTTTAAATCATATATTCCCAGATTTGTGTTTGAGTATTGATCGCAATTATCACGTGGATTGAGATCATTTTAATTAAATGTTTTCAACTCTACTTTACATAATTAGTTTTAAAGTTTATCCAAATCCTTTTGGATATCACTTACTCCAATTAGTGGTTAAAAAAGATAAGATTAACAACCATATTATTGTTTACATGTATCATGTATAGAAAGAAAATGTAAACGAATATTCACTTGAGAGGATTATATATCCTTTTTCTTTAATCGAAGTTTGTAATCCACCGACAGAGAAATTGCGATGTCATAAAATTGAACACGAACTTTCGGTGCACTCTCTAACACCAGATCCGCTCTCCTCCAGCATATTCCCTCCCAATTAAAAATTTAACAGTAGCTAACGGAGACTTAACGTGGACTCCTCGCAATCCGAGTTGGAATACTCACGTTAACGTGTAGCAGTCAGCCAGACCTTACGTTGACCCCACTGCCGTTAGGAATTCCGTCTATGTCTCTTTCTTGAACATCCAATAAGAGATCGACGCGTGTAGAATTTCGGGTGAGGACATATTCTTCCCTCTGCATGATATTCGATCAATTTCCAAAATTAAAAGAGATTTTGATTTGCTTTATTTTAGTCATGCTTTTTAATTTATTGTTTTTTTTCTCCAAAAATATTACTATTTTCTTGCTAGAATGAAGCCTTCAAATAGCAGAGAAGCAGAGAGAGAGAGAGAGCGGGAACGCGTATAGCTACATTCTCCTTTAGCTTTCTTCTACTACTCTTGCTTCTCTTTTCTCTCTCTCTTTCTCTGCATCGGTGCTTCTTGAGATCTGTGTTTCTTCTCCATTCGACACTTCTGCTCGGGAGATTGGTCGATTCGCTCAGGTACGGATTTCGAAATGTTCTTCAATCGGGTTTGTTCTTTCCTCACCGGTTTCCTAGGGTTTTGGGTTGGGTGTTTTAATCTCCATGAACTGTAATTTTGAAGGTTTATATTTTTCGAGGGGGCTCTCTGAACTGTAGATCTGAGTGAGTTCCAATCGATTCACTCTTGTGATGTCTACATTTCTAGATTCTCGAACTCCATTAAAGGGAAACTTTTTTGCTCGTTTCTCTCGAGCCCATTGCCATTTCTATATTAAAAAATCGATCTTTTGGTCCCTTTTTGCTCGTTTTAGAAACGGTTTTGTCGGTAGAAGCATTTAAGGATTTATGAACTGCTGCAAAAAATATGCGTTTCTTGGACGTTTCTGTAACTTTCTTTTTAAAAGCTTTTGTATTCTTGTTGTGATCTCGGTGTCCAGCTTTGCGTTTGTGTGTATTCAATAATTGCTTAATCAAAACTTCCAAGTGATTTTCCCAGGTTCTGAGGATAATTATATATTTGATTTTTATTATGCACAAATATGAATGTTGGTTTCAGAATTTGTGACGGTGGAGACGTAGATCTTTAGTTTAACTCATGAATATATTTTGATCTTCCACGATATAGGGGTTGTTAGACTAAGACATTTGTAAGGATTGAGCCCATAGATTGCGTTCGAATAGACGCTTTTCCTTATTTTTTTCAGAGATACATATATAGTGGTCTTTTGTTTATGAATTGCTGTGTGCATTGTTTTTGCAGCAATGGCGCCACCGATTGAGGTTGTTACCAAAAGTTATGTTGAGAAACATGTTTCACTTCCTACTCTTAATGAGAGGATACTTTCGTCCATGAGCCACAGATCAGTTGCTGCACACCCATGGCATGATCTGGAGATTGGTAAGCTATACGTAAAAGTTTCTTCTTTTTTTTGGGTTCTAAGATGATTTCATTGTAACTTAATCTAATACATTTTTTACATCTCATTCCTTTGTTTTACAGGCCCTGAAGCCCCAATTATCTTCAACTGTGTAAGTAGTTTGCTAATGTTCTTGATATTTGGGTAGCTAAGGCTCTAAGGATTAATTTTCTTTCATAACATTGTCACAAAAACTGTCATTATGCGTATTTGGAGATGCTGCACTTGTTTACTGTTTTTACAGATTTTACATATTTGTATCATTCACCCAAATAGAATTCCAAATGCGCAATGACTCTTTATCTTAATACCTGGATTGAGTCTGGTCTAGGATATGAATGATGTCCATTGCCTGATTAGGAAATCAGTTTATGAGTTTTTTGAAGTATCATATTTCGGAATTATTAACATAANTAATGTTCTTGATATTTGGGTAGCTAAGGCTCTAAGGATTAAATTTCTTTCATAACATTGTCACAAAAACTGTCATTATGCGTATTTGGAGATGCTGCACATGTTTACTGTTTTTACAGATTTTACATATTTGTATCATTCACTCAAAGAGAATTCCAAATGCGTACTGGCTGTTTATTTTGATACCTGGATTGAGTCTTGTGTAGGATATGAATGACGTCCATTGCCTGATTAGGAAACCAGTTTATGAGTTTAATCTTTGAAATATCATATTTCGGAATTATTAACATACAGGGGGTATTATTGCAGGTGGTTGAGATAGGAAAAGGGAGCAAGGTGAAGTATGAACTCGACAAAACTACCGGTCTCATTAAGGTAACATCACTGCACCAATTTTCTTTGCTACCTCTTTCACTATTAAACACGGCATTATATTCTAAACATTAGTTATATTCTCAGGTTGATCGTATACTGTACTCATCTGTCGTATACCCACACAACTACGGTTTCATTCCGCGTACCCTTTGTGAGGACAACGACCCTATTGATGTTCTTGTCATTATGCAGGTAATCTTTTTTTGCATACATGTTTTTGAAAACTTATGTAATGCATCATAGATTGATGATTGTTTCATTTGATCTGTGCATCTGATAAGCTTTGAAAACGTTCGACAGCTCAACTCTTAGCTATAGACTCTACTGTGTAGCCTAGGAGTGAATGTCTCAGATTAGAGATGGGTTGGTTAGAGAGCAGTTAGTGAGTTCTATACTTATAAAGGCGTCTCAGCATTGTTTAGAGTGTGGATTTTCTAATGTTTGGTTTGGAATATAGAGTCTCTTATTAACCAAGTTTTATGGTTTGGTAAAATTGAAATACAAAAGCAGTTTCACGGATTCTGCTCTTCTTATAACCATCACTAGCTTCTCAGTCTGTCTTATTTGAACGGTAGAAAACACATCCCATGTGAATCACGTTGAATTTTTCCTACAGGAACCGGTGATCCCAGGATGCTTTCTTCGTGCCAAAGCTATCGGTCTGATGCCAATGATTGATCAGGTTAAAACATTAACATCCTTGAATGTATGTGTCATCTAATGTCCTTATAAAAGCAAATGAGATTGAAAATAGATGCTCTTTCTCTTTCTCCTTTAAAAGGGTGAGAAAGACGACAAGATCATTGCTGTCTGTGCTGACGACCCAGAGTATCGCCATTACAATGACATCAAGGAGCTTCCGCCTCATCGTTTGGCTGAGATCCGCCGTTTCTTTGAAGACTGTGAGTGTTCCTTTCTTCACCTTCTTTCAACTTTTGTTTTGTTAAGGATGATATAAGATTCACGGTTTTGTTAAAGGGTGATATGAGCTTAAGGGTAGACATAAAACAAACCGAAACCGCATTGAAATGTTTAAACCAAAAGCCTATAGGAGACTGATATTCTTGGATTTTTGTTGCAGACAAGAAAAACGAGAACAAGGAAGTAGCAGTTAACGACTTCCTTCCCGCAACTGCAGCCTATGACGCAGTTCAGCATTCCATGTAAGTCTTATATATATTTAGTATTCACATATTTATGAACTTTTAATTGATGCAATTTTNAGCATTCCATGTAAGTCTTATATATATTTAGTATTCACATATATATGAACTTTTAATTGATGCTATTTGTATCATAGATAACTAATTAATCAAATTGGATCACTCGTTTGTGTCATGTAGGGATCTTTATGCGGACTACGTCGTGGAGACCTTGAGACGTTGATCTATTTTCACCACCCAAGCAATGAAACGAAAGCTTACACATTTGTTTTCCTGACAGATGTGAAGTGTATACACAAATATAAATATACATATAATATGTTAGGGTTCTCAAAGGATATATTTGTGTATGTCCTTTGCTGAATCCGGTAGATGATGCCGATAATTCAAAGACTAAACAGAGATTTTACCCTTTTATGTTCATCACTTTTTAATTTTTGAGTCATTTCTTATTCTGATTAATTGGTTT
>OVAQ01000347.1:16659-36061 GCA_900406345.1 Erysimum cheiri | reverse complement strand
CGACACCCCCTCCCAAAAATTGGGACACGGGCGTTACAAAAGGGTTCATGCTAGCTTCTTTAATAAGTCCTTTTCTTTGGACTTGTCGTCATAATCTTCATATTATGTATGCATTGAAATAAAACATCTTGGCACGAAGAACATGAGACGAGACAAAATCATGCCGTTCAACTTCATTTTTAAGTGTATTTTTCTTCTTTGTTTTTTTATATAAGTGTATATCTTTGTTTTTTTTTTGTTTTTTTTTCGGTAAAAGTGTATATCTTTGTTAACACTGATAGTGATCAACATGCAAATGCGATTATGCTAATGAGATAAAAGCGAGGATTAAGGAAGAGTCTTGTCGACCAATGAGAAAATCTAGTAAATGATAAAAACAAAATATTAAAAAAACGAACCTGACATTGTTGGTGGAACGAACGAGACCTTGAATGTTTTCTCGTGGTCGGTAGACCCAACGGCAATGAAAGTGAAAGGCGAACGTTAGAACTTAGAAGGATCAGAAAAATTGTTATAAAGAACAAAAAAACAAAGAATGAAATGGAATATGCAAATTGCAAAGCGGTTTATACAAACTGACGCATAAACTTGTGCAACCGAGGCAAATATTATTATTATTTTCTTTATGTTTCTGTTGTTGGTGGCGTAATTAAAAGATCTGAATAAAATTAAATTTATTATTTCCTAGTATTAAAAATTAAAATTTATACACACTGTATAGTGCATAATACAGCACACAAGATTTATAGTCTTATCTGTTGGGTGTGTCGTGACTTGTAGTTTCGTAGGATCCTCTCACAATTCTAAAGCTGCATGATCGTAAAAATATCCAAATACATGTAAGAATCAAAAGATTAAATTAAGGGTATCTACAAACATTAATAACCCAAGGTCCCTAACAAATCATACCACACACGGATCTACCAAAAATACAAATAAATCACATCTTTAAAGAAAATGGAAGCTTCCTCAACCAATAACAATTTACACATCGTTAATGGTAGGTAATCAATAGATATAGAAACAAAAATAAAAAAATCAATGAGAATCCTTGTGTAATTGAGTAAGTATCTAATTCACATCCACTTATATATATAAAACACAGATTATAACTTTTTACAAAAATCAATAAATCAGCCAGCTAGATATAATTATAATTACACAATTTAGACGAACCGGTTATTTCGGTAACAAGTAAATTGATACGCGTTTAGGGATTAGCATTCACCAAAATCCTCTTTTTTTGTTCGTCTCTGTCATTAATTAATAAACAAATAGGGAATATAATAAATAAATAAAAAGTCTTCATTTTTTTCTTCAACCTCTTTGTCAGAGAAGTTTCAAAAACCCACACCCACACTTTACACACTCCTCTTCATCTTCTTCGTCGCTTTCGATTCTGCTTCATAATGTCATTTCTGTAGTAGAACATCATCATCAAGGAAGAAGCGAAAAATCCTCAAATCACTGAGATTACAAATGGCGGCTACTGATTTTTTCTCGCGAGTGTTTGTTTTCTCCTTCGCTCTTCTCTTCGGCTTCTCTCTCGCTGGTGATCCTTACGTCTCTTACGAATTCAGTGTTTCGTACATCACTGCTTCTCCTCTCGGTGTTCCTCAACAGGTTTCGTTTCACCTTCTTTCTAAACCCTTATTTGTTTTTGTTTTCCCTGTGAAATTGAGGTTTAGTTACTGATCTGATCATTTCAGGCGTTAATCTAGTGAGTTTATGTCCTTGATTTTGCTCAAACACACATCGTAGTTGCTCTCGTTTTCTCCTCTAGATCTAAACATTACGGTTCATCGTATGTGGTTGATTTGCTTATTTTTCAGTATAGTGTATCATATAGATGTGATCAAAGGAAACGAACTGTTCTTATCTCGAAGTATATTGCTAACACGATTTAAGTGTATCTGATTGAATTGTTCTTTTGTAGGTTATAGCTGTCAATGGGAAATTTCCAGGTCCTGTGATTAATGCTACTACAAACTACAATGTTGATGTTAACGTATTCAATCATTTGGATGAGCCTCTCCTACTCACTTGGTGATGATTCTTTAACATCTTTATCACTTTCTTTTGTTATTTGCTTCAACACTAGAGAGTTTAAGCTTCTTGTGGTTCCTGACATGACTTTTTTCTGTGTTTAAAATTCTCATCTGATAGGCCTGGTGTTCAGATGCGGCGTGACTCGTGGCAAGATGGTGTTCTTGGCACAAACTGTCCAATTCCTCCGAAATGGAACTATACTTATGACTTTCAATTGAAAGATCAGATTGGAAGTTATTTCTACTTTCCCTCACTTGGCTTTCAGAGAGCCTCTGGGGGTTTTGGTTCAATCGTAATCAATAACCGGGACCTTATTCCTATCCCTTTCCCTAAGCCTGATGGAGAAATCATCTTTATTATTGGTGATTGGTATACTCAGAACCATACAGTAAGTGCACTTGGGGTCTAGATGGTGTTTACTTTCGTTTGATTTTAAGCTCCAGTGTCTTTATATCAGTGAACCACTGTTTCTTTTTAGGCATTAAGGAGTATACTTGACTCTGGTAAAGAACTTGGGATGCCGGATGGAGTCCTCATCAATGGGAAGGGTCCTTACAAGTACAATAGCAGTGTACCTGATGGAATTGAATATGAAACCGTTCATGTTGATCCGGGTAAAATCTTTGAGAGTTCTTTATTGTAACTTTGCTTTCATTTTATTCCCATCCGCATCCTATTTGAATTTTGTTTTGAGAGGAGTTGTGTGCATTGGAACTCTAGTTTCAGCTATTTCTGATATCATGGCATTGCAACTCAATGCTGGCTCTGAGATTTATTCCCTCTTGCGTCATCTGGCTTCCATTTTGCAGGGAAAACATACAGGATCCGCGTTCACAATGTTGGTATCTCGACAAGCTTGAACTTCAGGATTCAGAACCACAAATTGCTCTTGATTGAGACTGAGGGTCACTACACCGCCCAAGTAAACTTCACTGATTTTGATGTTCATGTGGGACAATCTTATTCTTTCTTGGTAACCATGGACCAAAACGCCACAAGTGACTACTACATTGTGGCGAGTGCTAGATTTGTTAATGAAACAGTGTGGCAAAGAGTTACAGGTGTTGGCATTCTCCATTATTCCAATTCCAAAGGACCTGCTTCTGGTCCTTTGCCAGTTCCAGCAACTGATGTTTCTCATCCTTGGTCTGCAATGAACCAACCAAGAGCCATAAAGTATGTCTTGAAAACTCTTCAACCAAGTGGAAATTTACATGTAACCTGTAGCCATGTAAATGTAATTCTGATTCTTTTCATATGCAGGCAAAACACATCTTCAAGTGGAGCTCGACCAAATCCGCAGGGATCATTTCACTATGGACAGATAAATATCACAAGAACATACATCTTGAGGAGTTTGCCTCCTACAGATATCAATGGGACACTTCGTGCTACGCTTAATGGAATTTCATTTGTCAATCCAAGCACCCCCATGAGGCTTGCAGATCGCCATAAAGTGAAAGGAGATTATAAGCTCGACTTCCCAGACAGACCACTTAATGATACACATCCACGTTTGGACAGGTCTATTATCAACGCTACATACAAGGGATTTATACAAGTTATCTTTCAGAACAATGACACCAAAATCCAGAGCTTCCATATTGATGGATATGCGTTTTACGTGGTTGCGTAAGTAAATCATGCCACTCTTCGGTACATTTAGTACATTTTCGATCAGTTTAACTGCTCTAACATGGATTTGGTATTCCAGGATGGACTTTGGTATATGGTCAGAAGACAGAAAAGGAACATATAACAACTGGGATGCAGTAGCACGAAGCACTGTCGAGGTTATTTCTCATTTGAATCTGTCTCTCTAAACACCATTTGGAGTAATATTATTGGTCAGCAGGTTTACTTTATTGATTTTTTTTGTTTGTTTTTATGTTTGCTTCAGGTTTACCCAGGGGCATGGACTGCTGTACTTGTTTCTCTCGATAATGTCGGAGTTTGGAATATCCGAGTTGAGAATCTTGACAGATGGTATCTTGGCCAAGAAACATACATGCGAATTGTAAACCCCGAGGAAAACGGAAGTACGGAAATGGATCCGCCTGAAAATGTTCTGTACTGTGGTGCTCTTAAGGCCATGCAGAAGTAAGCATCAGAAACTTCACTCTCTCCTTCTCTAATTTAATCTTTAGATTATACTATATAAAAAGCTAAGAAACTCTTATTTGTTGAATTCCTGCAGGGAACAACATCACAGCTCTGCAACATCAATACTAAACGGACAGTTGAAACTAATTTTCAGCATGATGATGGTTTTGCTCGCCTCGTTTTCAGCCTTTTGCTGAGTCTCTTGCATCATTCGGGAATCTACTCTGGTCTGTTATTCTGATCTCCAATTGTTTAGGGCTGTAGATGGAGAATATAACAAACTATTGGGCTCGTGGTGTTTCTCTCATTTCATTGATTGTTAGGTACACAGATCTTCTATTTCTCATGGTTCTAAACAACATTAGGTCGCGAGGGTTTGTGTCTAAAGCTTTGTTCTTCGTAGTTATAGGTTATTAAATGATGTTCCTTGAATTCAACTCTTTCGCTTTGTAACTAAAGCTATCGTTTGTGGGTCTTCTACATTAATATCTACCATTATCCTCGTATCTGGTTGTCAGATAAGCAATGCTATATTATGATTTGGGTCAGTTATTAGGTTTGGGGACAGGACAGGGCGGAAATCTCATTTGTGTTCCATCCTGTCCATTCCCGAATGTCAAATTATGAGAGTGAAATAGGAGATGAATTGCAACATTCGTACTCAACTGAATTCGTTTTAACATTTTATAGCTAAAGTTCAGTTTCATAATAAGCATAATGAATTTATATATTCAAGAGTGTAAAATTTATATCATTGTAATTTAAGCATGATTAACCAAAGACGGTCTCTCTAGAGTCCGGAAGTGAAGGGTATACCGGTGCGTGGGAGCCACGCAGTACCGGCGATGAATCTTCCAACAGTGAAAGCAGATGCATCGGAAGCTCTACCCAACACATGAAACCCTTTCCAACGGACACGCCACCTCGTGGATGAAGCTGGTCCAGTATTCTTATATTCTGCATAGAACAGCGTGTCCAGACCAAACACCGAACCTTCAATCCATGGAGACCACCCGACCGGACTCACAACACTATCCAAATACGTCTGAAGGACAACGGTGCGCGAGTATTTCATCCAAGGCCGGCCCATGTACGTCTTAACGGTACTGAGTACTGGTTTTAGATCAGGAGCTGGTAGGATTCTTGAGTTGTGGATAGATATCCCTGTGTTCTGAAACGGATCAGCACGACCTTGTGCGGTTATTACATTGGCTTGACCTTTGAGTGGCCTGCGAGGGAGGATAAGACAGTTTTGGAAAACGGCAGCTGCATTTCCAAAGATGAAATCCACGGTTCCGTAGATGTAGCACTCGCGGTAAAACTGGCGTTGCGAATGGACCATCAGTGTGTCTTGGTATCCTTCAATTGAGCATTTGTAGAAGATTGAAAGGTCCGACGATGACCGAAGTGCCACGGCCTGACCCTTGGCCGGACCGGCTGTGTTCCGAAACGCTATGCCTTTGGCAATGAAGTGAAGTCCCTCGATACCTGGACCACACGCAACGCAATTAGCCAGTTGTTTCATAATGAGAGAACAATTAAATAATATCACAAATGGTAACGCTTACTCATTTTGCGGGGAAAAACAGCGGTTACGTTTATTTCTAACTTTTTTATTTCTATGTAGTGTGACAATAATTAATGATGATCCGAATGTATGATTTAACTCGGACGTCTCCTCCATGAATCTTATCAATTGTACGGAATAATCAAATATTTTTTTTAATTAATGACATAGAAACTTGTTAGATCCAATCTTGTTAATTACTAGAAACATATAAAAATTAATATATCAAAGAATATCTTATTTTACCGGCAGTGGCGGAATTGTAAGTGGTGTAACCTCCTTTAACACTTCTCCCACCGGTGATAATGGTGGATCTCATTCCATCTCCGACCAACATTATATTATCGTTATTTAGACGTACGTTTATGTTTTCTTGATATATCCCTCTTTTCACGTATATCACGAACCTCCCTGACATCACCTTTCTTCGTCCGGCCACGTCTATAGCCGCTTGCACCGTATTGAACTGTCCCGATCCGTCTTTGGCCACCACGAGGTTGGCTCGAACGTTACGAAGAAGTCTCCTATCTTTACCGGAAACCCACGTCGGAAAACCATTAGGATCACCGGTGGTGGTTCCGTTGTTTACGGTAGGCAAGAGGGCTCCGTTGACGGCTAAGCAATTGCTGATGAGGTGAGAGATTTTGGTGTTTGAAACGATTGGTGTGATGAAATCTGAGACGTTGAAATCCGATGAACCGCGTCGGCAAGTCTCGGTGTTTGTAAGTGCGGTGCTTAGCCACGTTTGAGCGTCGAAGTCGGTGCAGCGTTTCGCGGTACTGGCTTTTGGAGACACGCCTTGTAGCGTCCGGTTTAACTGCAAGATCGTGTCTCCGTATAGGTCAATGCAGTCTGTCAAAACGGCTTGTTTCTTGCAATCGGTGCAGTTCTTGCCG
The DNA here is from genome assembly GCA_900406345.1 of Erysimum cheiri. Classification (NCBI taxonomy): domain Eukaryota; kingdom Viridiplantae; phylum Streptophyta; class Magnoliopsida; order Brassicales; family Brassicaceae; genus Erysimum; species Erysimum cheiri. Next base: position 29,446 of record OVAQ01000347.1, on the reverse strand, counting down.
GAATTAGCCAACTCGTCCCGAGCTGATACTGCCCGATCCATGGCTGCTTCCACCAACATCACTCGGAACTCGGATAGTTGTGTCGGCTGTCGGAAACTATTGTGGTTCTTGAAGTAGCATTTGCATGGATCAGGGTATGGAGTTTTGTCGCACCACTGGTCAATGCCGGTGGTGGAATTGCCGTCGGCTACGGTGGTGAGAGGACGGAGGCAGAGTAGTATTAGTAATAGTAAATGTAGAGATGCCAAAGAGATTTTGTGCATCATCATTTTGATGTGGTGTTTGGTGTGAGAGGGTGAAATTGAATGTAAAACGTTATAGACTAGAGAGTGTGGGAACATGACTTCAATCTAAATCTTAAATCTATATTTATATATTTGTGGTGGTATCAACATTTAAAGCAAAACAAGCAAACAAAATTTATATTGTGAGGTTATGAGTGAGATCTACCTTTGGCTAGCTCGATGGCTGTTGTTTTCTTATTGCGTGAACGATTCTATCACTTTATTTTAGTATAAAGATATTGTTTTATAGGAATTACCAAAAAGAACATATTTTTTTAGGGGGATTTTCAGGAGGTACTCATACTTCAACAAAAAATTTGACTCTTTTTATTTTAGTAATATTGGCTAGTTAAAAAATTATCGATGAAAGTCGTGAGTTAAAATCGTGTATGTTATAAAACAACTGATGGTATAGTAAAACTTTATATGTATTAAGTTCTCTATTCTCTTATCTTTTTCAAATGGTCTTCTAATGGTCCTCCATGTATTGCTATGTTTCTACACGATGATTCAAAACACTTGATATAGAAGGAACGATATAAAAACAGTAATAACTAGTTTTCTTAGTCATTACTTATGTAATAGATAAATTGATGATATTGGTTTTATTTATAATTAATAGATAACTAGTTCTTAAACAATTCTACTTATCCTAGCTAGAAGAACGCAGTACGAGATCTTGAACACTAAAAATAAAACTAAAAAAATTCGACAGCAATTAAATATCATCACTTGAAGGTATTAACATCATCATCTAGAATCCAAGATGTAAAAAGTCATAAACAAACGCTAAACGCTTAGTTGTTTATATCCATTTTCTTCTCTGCTGATGTGAACCCTTCACTTCACATGCTATCGTCAACCAACATAATTAACTATCATCAGACTCAAATCTAAATTAAATGCAAAACCTGTTAACATTTTTCTCTGTCTAAACTATCAGCTCAAGACTGGATCGTTTAATATTCTTTCGATTAGTTAACATTTTTCTTTTATGTAAACTACCACCAAGACAGTAGTTTAATGGTTTCTATTATTAGACACCCAGTACCGTATTAGTAACATGATTTGATGTGGTAATATTGTAGTTAGAGTTAAATATAGTTTAGTAAAATCTGAAGATGTTAGATTGTGTGAGCTAGGAGCTGCTCAATCAAGTGAGCATAATGAATTTGAAGCATGAAAAAGGCGGGAAATGATGTGGATAAGAGTTTATGGCTGGATTAATTGATAGAAGATTCAAAGTTATTATTCTCAACTTTTGAGGAAAGAAGATGTACTTAGAGAAGATTTGAGTGCATATGACATCCTAGTTGTAGGTTATAGACCGAAGTTTTGAAATGTTTCCATCCCTAAGCTAAGAGACGAGTGTGTATATATGCTCCATTGATTCAGGTATGAGAGGTTTTGACAGTGGAACTTTGGGTAGACTAGTAGTTGGTCGACGACAATCTGAAGTCTGTCTTAGAGTTGCGTATCTTCGATTGTGTGTAACTTGTATAAGGTTAACTTAACAGAATTCTAATGAATAAAAGATAGGACTTAATTGGTGCTTTTCGAATCATAGAAAAAACATGTGTTTCTGAATTTTTTGCACTTACAAAAAGGTCATAGATATATAAATAATGAGATCTTTTATTAAAACATTAAAAAAAATTATCTTTGTTGATTTGTTTGTCTCCCGGTAAACAATGAAAAATGAATTTAGCAGTAGCTCTACTTAAAAATAAATTTCTGTCATCGATCTGTCTATAATAGAATCCAAAAAGTCTTTATACAGTCCATAGCTAGTGGTTAAAGTTAAAGTTATAAAAACAAATGTTACGAGATTAATTAGTACAAATGATATATCCACACACACGATTTTTGTAGTCTTTATCATACATTACTTCTAAGTTATAACTACGCGCGAGTTCAAACGAACAATTCTTGGGTTCACCCCTAGGGGTGAACCTCCTTATTCAGCCCTTCTTAGCTTAACCAATAAAAATAGAGTAATATGTCACATCATGCTATATTTAAAAATAAATCAAAATTAAAATTAGAAAACCAAAATCGATTATGGAAACAAAATCTGTATATATATATATATAACAACTATTTAACAAAGCTAAACCGACATATAATTTGGTTTTAATTGTAATATTTAAACCCTAATTACTCATTTATAAACCCAAACTGATATATAATTTCATTTTAATTGTAAAATCTAAACCATAACCACTCCTTTATAAACCCAAACCGATATCTAATTTCGGTTTAATTGTAAAATCTAAACCCTAACCACTCATTTGTCAACTCAAACCGATATCTAATTTCGTTTTAATTGTAAAATCTAAACCCTAACCACTCATTTGTCAACCCAAACCGATATCTAATTTCGTTTTAATTGTATAAAATCTAAACCCTAACCACTCTTTTGTCAACCCAAACCGATATCTAATTTCGTAAAAATTATAAAATTTAAATCATAACCACTCCTTTATAAACCCAAACCAACATATAATTTCGTTTTAATTGTAAAATATAAACTCTGATCCTCATTTAGTTTATTTAGATGGTGTGGCTAATTTTGATTGGTTAGTTAGAAGGGGGTGAATACGAAGGGTTCACCCCTAGAGGTGAATCCAAGAATTTTTCGTTTTTCTATCTATTTAAAACAGAAAGTTAGCAATTTCAGGATAGAATTTATATTATACACATTTCGAATAATTATATAATATAATTGATTATGAACATTCAACTTGTCGAGAAAGATGGCATGTTCGTCTTCTCTAATTAATAATACTTCGAAAGAATATAAAAAAAAAATCCATGTGATCCCTTGAGTGTCTATGCACACTTACTCACGCATTTAATCACTGTATAAACAATGAAGAAAAGCGCACACATAATTTAACGAAGTTCGCGTACGCGCAAACGTCCTTAAATCATCCATTAGAAATCAAGTAGACAATCTTACAACAAAAATTTTGTTTCATTAGAATTACTTAATTTAAAAAAAAAAAAAAAAAAAAAAAATTGGAACTACTTAATATCAAGACATTTTTACCAGCAAATTTCTACCCCTCAACGAGACACACATATCTTAAACTCAGATCCGTGGACGAAATGTGTTGCCGTCATGCCTCCAAATCCTTTACCATATACCATTACCACTTTGTTCATAAATCCCTTTAATACATGTATATACTCTTCTAGGATTTAGTGAGAATTGATCTTAGCCATGAATTTAAATTATGTTCTAGCAGTTCATTTTCCAACAGCTCTGAGTTTGTTCCACCATCCTGTGCTGATCTTTCAATAAAATGAGAGTGAAATAGGACATAATTTGAAATATCTAAAATCCCGTACGTTGCAGTCTCGTTTCCGTTAGCTAAACTTTATTTTCATATATTTAGAATGAATTATAAAATTTTGTATCAGGATTGTAATTAAAGCATGAAAAACCAAAGACCCCTTTAAAGTCCCAAAGTGAAGGGTATGCCCGAGCTTGGAAGCCACGCAGTACCGGTGATGAATTTTCCAGCAGTGAAAGCAGATGCATCGGAAGCTCTACTCAACACATGAAACCCTTTCCAACGGACACGCCACCTCGTGGATGAAGCCGGTCCGATATTCTTATATTCCGCATAGAATAGCGTGTCGAGACCGTACGTCGAACCTTTAACCCACGGAGACCACCCGACCGGACTCACAACACTATCAATATACGTCTTAAGAACCACAGTGCGCGAGTACTTCATCCAAGGTCGGCCCATATACGTCTTAACGCTACGGACAACCGGCTTTAGATCAGGAGCCGGTAGGATTATTGAGTTATGGATAGAGATCCCTGTGTTTTGAAACAGATCGCTACGACCTTGCGCAGTTATTACATTGGCTTGACCTTTGAGTGGCCGACGAGGGAGGATGATACAGTTTTGGAAAACGACGGCTGCGTTTCCGAAGATGAAATCGACAGTTCCGTAGATGTAGCACTCGCGGTAAAACTGGCGTTGCGAATGGACCATCAGTGTGTCTTGGTATCCTTCTATTGAGCATCTATAGAAGATTGAGAGGTCCGAGGATGACTGTAGTGCCACGGCCTGGCCCTTGGCCGGACCCGCTGTGTTCCGAAACGCTATGCCTTTTGCTATGAAGTGAAGTCCCTCAATACCTAGATCACACGTAAATTTAGCCAATTGTTACATAGTGAAGAAAAAATGAAATAATATTTCGAATGGTAACTTTTACGTTTAATAAAAAATGTTATTTTTTAGATAGTGATAATAATGCTGTCAAAAAAAAAACTGATGATCCTAATGAATGATTTAACTTGGAACGACGTCTCCACCATGAATCTTATCAATTGGAAAATTCAATTCGTACGGAAATTATAATATATATATCTTTACTAATAATATTGAGAATTATTTTAAAAAATCAAATTAAAAGAATTAATTAATTTACCGGCAGTGGCGGAACTGTAAGTGGTGTAACCTCCTCTAACACTTCGACCACCGGTGATAATGGTGGATCTCATTCCATCTCCGACCAACATTATATTATCATTATTTAGACGTACGTTAATGTTTTCTTGATATATCCCTCTTTTCACGTATATCACGAACCTCCCTGACGTCACCTTTCTTCGTCCGGCCAAGTCAATAGCCGCTTGCACCGTCTTGAAATGTCCCGATCCGTCTTTGGCCACCACGACATTGGCACGCACCGATTGCAATTGCAGAAGTCTTCTCTCTTTACCGGAAACCCACGTCGGAAATCCCCTCGAATCACCGGTGGTGTTGTTGTTTTTTCCGGCGGTCAAGAGAGCTCCGTTGATGGCTAAGCAGTTGCTGATGAGGTGGGATATTTTTGTGCTTGAAACGATGGGTGTTACGAAATCTGAGACGTTGAGATCGGAGGAGCCGCGTCTGCAAGTCTCGGTGTTAGTAAGAGCGGTGCTTAACCACGTCTGAGCGTCGAAGTCGGTGCACCGTTTTTCAGCATTGGTTTTTGGAGACACGCCCTGCAGTGTCCGGTTTAGCTGCATGATCGTGTCTCCATAGAGTTTGTTGCAGTCTTCGAAAACAGCTTGTTTCCGATAATTGGTGCAGTCCCGGCCTGAATTAGTCAGCTTGTCCCGAGCGGATACTGCCCGATCCATGGCTGCTTCCACTAGCATTACTCGAAACTCGGATAAATGTTTCGGCTGTCGAAAAGTATTGCGGTTGAAGTAGCGTTTGCATGGATCAGGGTATGGAGTTTTGTCGCACCACCAGTCAATGCCGATGGTGGAATTGTCGTCGGCTACGGTGGTGAGAGGACGGAGACATAGTAGTGATAGTAGTAAATGTAGAGATAGAAATGTGATTTTGTTCATCATCATATTCACGTTGCTTCTTTTGCTAACTGATGTGGTTTGGTGTGAGAAGGTGGAATTGAATGTAGTTCATAGTAAAGTGTTAGAGACTAGAGAGTGAGAACATGATTCCAATCTAACTTAAATCTATATTTATATATTGTGTTAATATCAACATTAAATTAAAACAAGCAAACAAAATCTATATTGTGATTGTGAGGTCATGAGTGAGGTCGACGTTAGCCCGATCGATGGCTCTTTTCTTATTTTCTTAACTGCTCATACCACGTTTCTTCTCTTCTGCTGTGAACCCTTCACTGCACATGCTATTTATATCGTCAACAAACATAATTAACTATTAGACTCAAATTGAAATTAAATGCAGAACCTGTAAACATTTTCAATTGTCGAGAAAGATGGCATGTTCGTCTTCTCTAAGTAATACGTAGGAAAAAAAGACCCATGTGATCCCTCGAGCGTCCATATGCACGCATTCACCACATTTCTCGTACACCTCTCATAAATCATAATACTTTCTTGCTTATTTTATGATGAAATATATATATCATCTTTCAATTCTAAATACTATTGGAAACAACTATCTCGTCACGAAATATATCTTGATTTATCACAGGTTTAATATACTAGCATATGCTCTATTATTTCGTTAGAAAAAAAAAAAAACATAATCAAAGTGGTTAAACATGCATCTTCAATAAGGATATGAGTAAATAAGGGAAATAAAAACGTATCCTTTGTTTAATTATAGTATAGTATGAGTCATTTGCATAGTTTATAGCCAGTCGTTTGCTTTCCTTGGCTTAGACTTCGATAAAATTTTATCTTTCTGTTTAAAGTTGTATTTCACCAAATATTTCTCCATGATATTAGTAATAGAAAAACATTTTGTCGCAGACGCTAAATTAAATCAACGTTCAAAATTTGATATGAGGTAAACGTTGCGGCAACCAAACGAACAACATTACCTTCGTTTGCCGTAGCCGCAGGTACATGCGGCGACTAAACGAACATGACCAATATAGATGATTACATATGAGAAAACTAAATAACATGCTTAGAAGTGGACATTATTTTTTTTATTTCTCGTAGAATTTCTGCATTCTGTTAACCTTGTAGTAAAATTTTCATTAAACTCTAACCCATATTATAATTTGCACTCGGTTTATTTTTGATTTGGTACGGTTCAGTTCGGTTGAATGCTCAATCCAATCCAAAAACAACAAAAATCTATTAACTTCAATTCGTCGACGTTACCCTAACCTCACTTTCAATCTCCGATCGACGCCGAACGAAAGCTTACCAATTTCGCCGGAGAAGATGCATCAGAGGAAGCCAGCGGCGGGAAGACCCAGTGGTACCGATGGATCCGATTTTTCTTACCGGATGGTCGTTGACTCTCGTGAGTTTACACAATCCCAAGTCTCCTCTGTCTCCAGATCCTTTTTTCTCGATTTCTTCTTGATCCATGTGCTTCGTTTTGTTTTAGGTTACACGAAGGTCACTAAAGGCAAATCTCGTCTTCGTCCTTTGATCTTTGTTCAGGTACTCTTGGATTTGGATTGATCTTGTCATGCATTTTGCAAATGTTACATCATTGAGCACTGAATTTATCAAATTCATGTTAGGTTCTCACAATTGAGGGAGTTGAACAAATTTGCAGTTAGCTCAATCTTTGATAAAATTGTCAATTTCACTAGCTTGTCTCAAAATCAGCCAAATCTTAGTTTAATGTCTTAGTTTTACAAAAGTTCTACCTTGAGTTTTGATGTCATTGAGATTATAGTGATCTTGAAGTTAAAAGAATTTGATATTATCTGTGAGACGTATCTCTTTTAGCTTAAATCATTCAGGTTCTTGCTTACAGGCTGCGATTTATCTAATCGGACTATCGTGTGCGTTTTTGACAACAACTAAAAGGGATGAGATGAACACTCTTGCAATTGCAGCTGCTGCTGCTGGCTTAGTGTCTTCATTGATAGGAGAATTAGGTTAACACTCTCTTCTTTGTTGTTCTGCCGGTTAAACGTAATCAAAGTATCCCTTTGTTGTTGTTTCTTTATATATGTTTGTTTTCTTTGTTGAAAAAGGTTGCAGACGCAGCAGAGTAAACCTTTTGAGGCTCTACACGGCTGCATCTACCATTGTCGTGGTTCTTTCAGTGTTTTGTGCTGTTAGGAGCAGATTAACAATGGAGGTAAATTGCCTAAGTCGAAACTTTACTCTTATACACTTACATACACTGCCATTTTTTACCCACATCATTAGTCTTTTAGCTGATAGGTAAGGTTTGATAAGTTTAGAACACATGTAAAAGATCGTCCAAGGCGAGAAGGATTTAACTTTCCTAGTTGTAGACCGCACGTGATTGTGGTAATAACGGTATGCATAAAATCAAATGTGTTGATGGTATGACCTGACTCTCACTAAATGTTGTAGGAACGGAATAGCTCGGGAACAACAGCGAAGCTTGAGCTCGTAGGGTTTATTTGTGCTCAATTAGGTAAGATATCCAGAAGATTCTACTCAGTTCTTCATCGAGCGGATCCCTATACTATTTGAGGTACACATTCGCCGGTTATAAATGTTCTGTTTGTTTTCTGTCGAATGCAGGAGCGGTGGTGCAGATATTAGTGATCATCGTTACGGGTTCCCTTGTCGATAACATGTCTCCACCTACAAAAACAGAATAGGGAAACAGAGAAATTGGGTACTGTCGTGTCTGATTCTCCTACATGAAGAAATTTGAAGTTTTGAACCGTTTAGTTTTTTCTACACCAAATGCATAGTTGTATAACTCTTGTTCAAATTACTTTTAGCCTTTTCAATTAACCATTCGAACACATTATTGATAGAGCGATGCACCATACGAATATAAGTCCCTTGACTAGCTAGCTCATCAAAATTCAATTCACTTTAGAGATAACTTGAGTTTATTATTGATAGAGCAATACACCATACGAACAAGTCCCTTGACTAGCTAGCTCATCAAAATAAAATTCACTTGTAGACATAAAACAAAGAAATTCTACCAATAAGAGAATACGTTAAGATATGTTTGTATATGAAGCTTTAATGTTTTGTTTTTTTTGTGTGATTGGTAACAGCAAAACCGAAACACCTCTCGGTAAGAGGTTTTCAATCACAGTCATAAGGTTGTAAAAATGATAGAAAGAACAATAGTGGAATTGGGCATACACTCATATGGTGTCGTTACAAGAGAAGAATGCTTCTCGGGTCCGACCATTTCAATCTACGAATCCCAAATGCAGCAGCAAATTGGGTAAACCGTAAACGTGATAAAACTAAAAATGTTATCGTAAAACGCCAAAAAAGGTTTCTACTGGCATTGAGCAAATATTACAACTAAAGTTTGATGAAAAAAATTGTTAGAATTCACAATGTCAATGACTTCTGTTTGCCAAAGTCAACGGATAAAGTGGTTTAACAGAAAAATTGAGGTTTTAATTTACAGGGTTGATTACGATTTCGATTGCTTGTTTATTTATTTTTGTTATTGTTTTTAAATGAAATTACAACTTTTAGTGTCTTAATTAATCAAATCTTTGTTGATCATAAATGTTAAAGTCAAACGTAAACAAATGGATAAGATTTTTTTTTTTTTTTTTCGTAAGGGATAAATTTGTTTGCATTTGACATTTGTTTCTATATTTTGCAAAAGATTGTTTTAAAAATAAGTTTTAACATGAACATAAATATAGATTTTAGGAAATCTCACTTGTAATAACATAAATAATATACTACATAGTTTAGGATTTTAATCTTATCCCTTAGATAGTTTCTTGACCGCAATGTTCTCTTAATCAAAGGTGGGTTTACAATTAATTATCCAATAGTATACGCTCTCTTGCTTAACACTTCAATTCACATAGAATGATAAAATAATTTGTCGGCCGGTACGTACGAGAAGCAATATAAATTTAATTTAAGACGGCGACAATGTTATAATTAAAGAATGATGAGAGAGTGTTGTATGAGACTCACGGTCATGTTGTTTTCCAGCCAAGAACACCTAGTGGCCCATGTTAATGTTCTCTTCGCAGTTCTCATTTATATTCCATTTTATTCATGTACGTTTTTCAATATACTTGAAATAATAGTATTATTATTTTCTATGATCATCACTTAATTATCAGGGTTTCTATGTGGAAGCCGTACATGTTCGTTGGTTACTAATTACCATATGAATATTATTGCGACTGTCTATAATTGTACACAGCCAGCTGCAAAGGCTGAAATCTCCTTGTTACTACCGGATAGAACTCAAGTTCAAATCTTTTAAATTTATAGTAACATTAATTTATTTGTGTAGTATAATCATTTTTTTTTTCTGCGTGTAGATATCACCGTTATTTTTCAATATATATTAGGCTCTGTATATTTTTTTCAAGTTACACATGAATAGTTTGAGAGAGCTCTAGTACTAAAATTCTACCGATAAATAAAAACCTCACTTTGATAGAATAAAAATATTACAATGTCAAGCAAAACTTAGTCAAAATGCAATGATAAACACGTCCATAAAACGTAAAAATGATAATAGATGAGTCTCAATATATAAAACAGCTAGAAGTAATTAAGTAGATAGATTTAGATAAGTAAGTAAATAAATAAAATACATTCGCATTAACATAGAACATTAGAAAACACTCTATTCATGTTCAATGGACCCGCGTCACCCGCCACAGGTAGTTAGGACTATGTATTTGGACATTTTTTACTTCTTCTTTTTCCCCTTTCTTGATATGAGCTGAGACCCAATTTAATTTATCAAAAAGACTCGTGATATTAGAGTATGGCTTATTATGGCTTAAAATGATAAATTATTTGTAAAATGCCAGCCAATACAAAAATTATGTATGGTGTAGGTAATGCTTATGACAGACCAAGTTGCAAAAAAATAATTCATTGAAAAATTAGAGGACCGATAAGAATGAGTTATTGTTATTCCTCCAAAAGAGGAGATCAATCCATGTTCATCACATCACGTATTCACGTGTCACGTACTTTACAATTCTTTAGGCTACAATAGCGGAATTAACTTGTAATAATGTTCTAGTTTTATTTTCTGTTTTCACACTACATTATTTCGAAATTTTTCTCTCTTTCACACCCTGAAAGGACTAAGGAGTGTTCTCTTCGAACAAATAAAACAACCACCAATGATGATAGTTGCTAAAGAAAGATATGATGTATTTAAAATCTGAATATTTTTTTAACATGTAAAACTAGAATATTCGAATAGAGTCCGATTGACATTTTATTAACATTATTATAATTTAGTGTCTATATTAGAAGAAAAAAAAAACTTTTTGTAACACACTAAATTACCTTTTCCAAAGATGCACAAGATCTACAATTAATTTCAGATGTTTATGAGTCAAAATCTATCTGGTTTTTGTCTATAGCAAAATTAAAATGGTGAAAATTATATTGGAATCTATCATAACTTAATTAACAATTAGATGTAAATGAGAGAAGTTAATGAGATCGTTAATTAGTCCCTAGCAGACTCAAAATGGCGAAGTCAAATATTATCAATGAATGCGGATATTATAATAATCGAGCCTTATATTAGTGGCCGCCTTGTTGAGTACACACTAATTAACCATATATAGCAAAAGAAGAAAAACATAATCACAACAGAATCATCTTTACTGTTGTATATGTATATAAAAAAAAAACCATTCGTATTGGGAATATCTAATTCAAACAGTTGAGAGTTGACCATGATATATATATTCTACGATTTTCTTGACCAATATAAGTTATGTACACATACACATAATACGATTTTGTTGTTATATAAAGAAACTTGATACATCTAGATCGATATAATTAACCATATTGATCTTACGTTTAAAAAAAAAAAAAAAAAAGAAGATCTATCTAATCAGTTCCTTCATTCAATTTAAAAACCAAAAGTGCATGTGTGTTGTTGTATATATATAATACAACATACAACTTAGTTTCACCATTCGTCCTTACAAAATTTGTTCACACACGAAAGAAAATACAAAAGCTGCCACCATCAACATGTCGCGACTCCTAAATACTCTAACGATCGTCTTCGTTTTCCTGGCATCTACAAACATCCACAAAACAGCAGCCACTCCACCATCCTACTCTCAAAACCACAAAACGTTCGTGAAAACAGCTTGCAACTCAACAACATACCCCGATAAATGCTACAAGTCCTTATCCTCTTACTCATCGAATATCAAATCCGACCCGATCAAGCTATGCACCACCGCGCTTAACCTCAACGTGAAATCCGCAAAGGAAGCAACGTCCGTCGTCGCTAAGCTTCTCAAAAAGTCTCAGAGATCCACCGCCGGACGAAAGAACAAAATGTTACCGGAGACTCTTATCCTCAAGGACTGCCTAGAGGAGATGAAGGACACAATTATTGAGCTCAAGCAAGCGATCACAGAGATGAAGACTCTAGGAGATGGTGACTCGGTAGCTGAGCATATCACGAACGTTAGGACTTGGGTGAGCTCGGCTTTGACAGACGAAGGAACTTGTACGGACGGGTTCGAGGAGGTGCAAGTGAATAAAGAAACGAAGAAGAAGGTAACGAAGGTTGTTGAAGAACTTGCAACGACAACTAGTAATACTTTGGCGCTTATTACGAATCTACGTTACTAGCTAAAGAATAATAATAAAATAAGGTTATGAAAAAATTATTATTGATGAATTATTACTACTCCTTGCATGTGCATGTTTCTTTTTTTGTTTTCTTCACGTCAAAATTGATGCGATGAATTTCTTGTATCTATACTAATATTGTATCATGTTAGAGTTCATTTAATTAACTTGTATGATATTTATCTCATATCTTTCTGTTTATTACTATGATTTAGCAAAACAGCCGAATACTATTTCAAAAAAATTATGTATATTCAAAACGAATCATTACAAATACAAACTTATTTCGTTACTAAGATAGCGTTGTCTAATTTGAAAAAAAAAAAAAAAGTTGTCTAATTTGGTTAAGTCGAATCAACTGGCATCAAAATCACACTAAAAGATCATAATCAAACAAAAAACTCATACTAAAAGCTTGATCCAAATCATTTTTTGTTTAAATACATACAAATCAAACTTGGGCCAAATA
>OVAQ01000347.1:0-16605 GCA_900406345.1 Erysimum cheiri | reverse complement strand
AAAAGTTTTTGAGTTCGCATTTTAAACACCATGCCGTTTTTATTATGTTAAAACGGCATCACATCGCCTTGTCCCCTACTAAAAACCCTGAAGTTTAAAGTTTACACTGAGGTCCTCCTTCGTCACAAGCCGCAAGAAGCAAGCAAGAGCAATGTGGAAGCTGACGCGGCGATTGCAGCCACATGTCAATTCGACCAAATGGTTAATCCGAAACTTCCGGAGTGGAGTAGCTGGAGACGCCACCGGTCTCTACGGCTTCGAACATCTTAAAACGGCCAAAGGGTTTCAGAGATTCGTCGCTGATGCAATTGAAAGGTATGATTTTTATCTGATTAGTCTATGTGTGCTTTCTCAAAATAGCTATTGAAATTGATGGGGATGATGAAGTTTAGTCATTTTTATGATTCATGATGTGTCTGCTTCATTAGAGAGCTCTATTGTGGGTTTTAAGGCTACTGTTGCTGTGTTGTGATGTTATTTGAGTATTGAAGAAATGATTCTTGAACCAAATTTTTTTGTAGGTCTGGTGAGTTGGTGAACTATGTATCAGGAATGCCTTCGTCTCCAGAGATTATTAAAGCCATGGATGAGATTTCAAACACGGTAGTGTTTCTTGTTACTAGCTCTTCGTGATGCTAATAGTGATTGCTGTTCTTATGAATTTGATAATTTTGTAGGTTTGTTGTGTTGTTGACTCTGCTGAACTCTGTCGACAAACCCATCCTGACAGGTTTCTCTTCTTTTCTCTAGTTCTGGGCTTCAAGACTTGGTTTATTATGTTCTATCAGTTATTGTTTTAACTTGTTTACTTTGATCTGTGTATATGATAGGGAATTTGTTGAGGAAGCTATTAAAGCAGCAATGGAAATGAGCAATTATCTACATGTGAGGTGACCAAGAATTTGCTCAACTTTGAGTTTTCTTTCTTCAGTTTACGCATTTGATGAATCAATGGAATATAATGGAGACAGAAATGGGAATTCCTTCATTTTTCCGAAAATATCTCCAACTTCAGTTTATTTTTCCTTTCAGTCGTATACTTGAGGCATAGAGTCTTATCGAATTGAAGATCTCTCTACACTCTCATCCTTGTCAGACAGTTGAGTTTGTGTGTATTCTTGGGAATCTCTGACATTTTTCGGTGATTTTTTTTTCCTGGGTTGTTGATGTTCAGCATCTTAACACAAACCAAACTTTGTATGCTGCGGTGAAAAAAGCAGAGCAAGATTCTCACTTGCTTACCAAAGAAGCAAGTAGGACCGCACAACACCTCAGAATGGACGTTGAACGGGGTGGCATTCATCTAGACCCTGGTTTGTTATCTTTGCGGTTATTTCGTCACCCTTTAATCCTTTATGATGTTGCTGGTGTACCTGATGTTGAATGCCCCTTGTTTTCTTTTCTCTTATTCCTTGCAGAGAAGCTAGATAGAGTGAATAACTTAACAACCAACATTTTTCAGTTATGCAGTGAGTAAGTACCCATGAATACATAAGTTTTATTTTTATTGAAACTCTGAGATTATAATGATGCTTTGTGCTGTTAGTGCTAACTTCCTTATGATCAATATTCAGGTTCAACGAAAATATTGCTGATGATCCAGGACATGTTGACATATTTCCAGCATCACGTATCCCTCGACATCTGCATCATCTTCTCAACCCTATCTACCGATCCACTGCAGGGGGTCCAAGAGGGTCTACAAGATCAGTGCATAAGTCGAAACAGAAGGGGTTTCAAATAAATACTGATCAACGAACCCTTTATTCCATTTTGCAATGGACATCAAATGAAGAGGTGCCTACTTTACCTATTTGTTCTATTTTCTTTTTCTGACACCCTTTTAGGGATAGAGGTGGGAGATTAAACAGTTTTTCATTGGTAACTTATAAATTACAAGCGTTTTATAATCAAGTACCCCAGAGTGTATCAGAAACAGGAAAATGTGCTTTGAAGTTGCATTAATTATTCACCTACATCCATTTTTCTGCTGACCACTGTAATTTTGTACCTCTATTTTCAGGTTAGAAAAATGGTATATATTCAAGGGAACTCTGTTCCTCATGCAAATCACGGAGTTCTTGAGAAGCTTATTGCTGCACGCCATGAGCTTGCCCAGGTTAGTACACATATTCGTTTATGAAGCTATGTAGTATATTCGCTGTGTTAAAATATTGCATTTACTTATTGTAATAGCTTAATTTTTTTTGTTGCTCTCAGTTAATGGGGTGTAATTCTTACGCTGACTTTATGGTCGAGCCAAACCTAGCAAAATCGCCAAAGGTTGTGACATCCTTCCTACAAGAACTGAGCAAGACAGTCAAACCAAAGGCAGACGAAGTAAGCTGACCTTTTCACTATATTTGCAAAAGCTGGCATTATTAGGATTTTCTTGTTGTGGAAAATTGAGGCTGTAATAACCAGTTTCCATCTCTAGGAATACATAGCCATTAGAGACTTCAAAAGAGAGAAATGTGGTAACAAATATGCAGTATTAGAGCCATGGGATGAGACTTACTATACTTCAATGATTAAATCCTCCGTCCATGATGTGGACACCACTGTAAGTTTTTTTTGCTATTTAAGTTCTGTCTAATGTGCCCTAATGTTTCACTTAATGGTGTGCTGAAGCACTTGGGTTTCTATATCTTCATTTTGGATATTTTTCGGGTCGTTTTGGTTCTTTTTTATTCCTCTCTAGGGACTGTTACAAAGATTTATCTTATCATGCTCTCTTGGAATATTCTTGTACAGGTTGTAGCATCATATTTTCCTCTGCCTCAGTGTCTTGAAGGCCTAAAAGTGCTTGTTGAATCATTATTTGGTGCAACATTTCATACCGTTCCTATGGCCCCAGGTGAATCCTGGCACCCAGATGTGCTTAAAATGTCTCTTCATCACCCGGACGAGGTATTTTGTTTACAAACTAAGATAATCCTTGCATACGTCTTGTAGTTGTAAGCAAAATAATAATTCATTCGAAGATGGCCATTTTTTTTTTTTAGACTATCTTTGTTCCCTCATTCTCACGAATCATGCCATTGTCTCTTGCAGGGTGATCTCGGGTATCTTTACCTTGACTTGTACTCGAGAAATGGCAAGTACCCTGGGTGTGCTAGCTTTGCTATCAGAGGAGGACGCAAGATTTCTGAGACAGAATACCAACTTCCTGTATGCTTTATCAAATTTTATTTTTTTCCTTCATTTCTTTAAATGTATGGCTAAAAAATATTAAGACTGATTCCTGGGAAAAATATTATCACATTCTTACACGCTGCCTGTTGATCTGATCTTATTGCAGGTTTTGGCTCTCGTTTGCAATTTTTCGCGGGCTAGTGATTCGTCAGTTGTGAAGCTTAATCACTCTGAAGTTGAAGTATTGTTCCACGAATTCGGCCATGCTCTTCACTCTCTGCTCTCACGAACGGTGTTGTACAAATTTATCAATACAGGAAGCTAATTACGTTCCCGAAAATTTCGCTCTCGCTTTGCTAATTTCTCTGTTTATTGGCTTTTTACAGGATTACCAACATTTTTCTGGTACCCGGGTGGCTCTAGACTTAGCGGAAATGCCTTCAAATCTATTTGAGTAAGTATAATTTCCAACTATATAACTCTTTTTGAATACTCTTTTCAATGAGTTGCATAATGTTTGGCCTCATGCGTCCCTCAGGTACTATGCATGGGACTATCGCCTCCTGAAGAAATTTGCCCGGCATTACTCAACCGGTGAGACAATACCCGAGAAGTTGGTGAACTCTTTACAAGGTGCGAAGAACATGTTTGCAGCCACTGAACTACAACGCCAGGTCTGATTAATTGATCCACCTCTCAAATAGACTCCATGCAGAAAAAAGAAATTTGGGTTAGAGAGATCAACTTCAGTTTTTGTTTGTTTTCTGGTAGGTGTTTTATGCCCTGATCGACCAAATGCTGTTCGGGGAACAACCAGAGACATTAAGAGACGTGGGTCATCTCGTGGCTGAACTGAAACGGCAACACACAAGCTGGGACCATGTCGAAGGAACACATTGGCAAATTCGATTCAGTCACCTTCTTAACTATGGAGCAGGTATAATACATCTATCTACATAAATGTCTTAAAAGCGATATCACACATTTATCTTCAACTCTGGTGCCTTTGCATGCAGGGTACTATAGCTACTTATACGCCAAATGCTTTGCATCGACGATATGGCAATCAATATGTGAAGAGGATCCTCTTTCGTTGAGCACAGGAACATTGCTGAGAGAGAAGTTGTTCAAACATGGAGGAGCCAAAGATCCAGCTGAGCTGCTCACGGATCTTGCAGGCAAAGAGATCATTAGTGTTCATGGTGAAGGCATAATCCCTGCAACCACATACCTTTTAAATGAGCTGAGACTATAGAACCAAGATAGCTTTAATTGGTTGTAGCAAAACAAAAAACGGAATGTAGTTTATTGAGAAACGGCAAGCAGTTTGAATTCTGAGCAATGCGATGTCGTTTTTGAGTGAAATATAATAATCCATGACTGGATAATTATTCTATCGCATAAGCAAAATCAACTGAAAATGGCGCTACAAATCCACTCTTCGTGTTCCTTCACCACGAGACCCTATCATCTTCATCATCTCTTCACTACCGTAAACCCTAGATTCGCAATCAAATGTCAAAATTCGGAAATCGAAACCGAGACAGCAGAGGATCCGGCTCAACCGAAGAAAACGAGCTCTTCCGGCGTAGGATTCGGTTCATCGGTTTCTTCTTCTTCTTCTTCTTCTTCTCCGGCTAAGAAATTGAGTGCGGTTACATCGGGAAGTAAGAAAGGAAAAGGGAAGAGAGAGGTGATTAGGCGTGCTCCTGTGGAGAAACCTGTGTTTATGAGCGAAGAAGGAGCGGCGAAGGCAGAGGAGCAGAGACAGAATGAGAATGCGTTTCTTCTTACTTGGCTTGGGCTTGGTGTTCTTATCCTCATCGAAGGGATTATTCTAGCTGCTTCAGGTACCAATCTGGGTTATATTGGTAGAAAAATCTTTAGCCGAAAACAGTCAATAGGTCACTGGTGATTCATAACTCCTTTTAAATTGCTTATAATTTTGGAGAGAAATTATCGTGATTCGAAGTCCATGGAATGTTTTAGCTTAAGTCAATGAGCTGATGTTTAATATTCTGATTCTAGTTTCGTAATTGTGAAAGTTGTTAAATCTAAAGATTTAGCTAGAGAGATGATGAGTAATCGAGAGTATACTTGTTAATGCCTCTTCTTAGTAGTCTTTGAAGATTTCATAGAAGAGTGAAGTTTTGTCACAAATCGACAAGCTTCTCTCGCAAACTTGAGTGCGTAGTTATATACTCACATTCGTGTTTGGAATATAGTTTACAGTCGAGCTTGTCATCTTAGTTGATGTTTTATCCCATTATCAGGTGTAATTCTGTATGATCTTAGGCCAAATTCATTCGTTGTAGTTTTGCTTGCGTTACATCAAGGCTAAAAACAAAGTTTGGTCTCTGTTGCTTTTGTGGGTACAGAATAGAATTTTGCGCTTGCTATGGACAGATTAAACTATTGTTTTCCTTTTCGGTTGATGAAAGAGAGAGATGACTGCCTGATACGTATAATAGTTTAAAACAGAATTCACAGGAGATTTGCAATTGAATAGATGTGTTGAGAGGATACACTGTAATTGAAATCTCCTTGTGTTTGGTTTGGCTCTGCAGGCTTCCTCCCTGAAGAGTTGGATAAGTTGTTTGTGAAGTATGTGTATCCAGTGTTCACTCCATCGGTTGGATTATTTGTGGCTGGGACAACTGCATATGGAGTTCTTAAGTACATACAGAATGAGAAAATGAAAGGTCAAGAGTGAAACTATACTACCATAAGATATTCGAGCTAGCCCGTGGTTGAGAGAAATTGGTGTTAATGGGTTTAGCTTAGGGTAAGTGTGTTGGAAGCGGAGAGGCTACTCTAAAGGATGATTTCACTTTGATTATGCAATCCGAAAAAGAGTTTGTGTATTTATCTGACCTCAGTCATTGTATATGCAGAGCTGTTTATGTCAAATTAAAATCAGTTTGAAGTTATTCAGGTGCCATTGTCATTTTATCCTAAACAAAAATCAAGAGTCAAACTATGTATGTAATGTCATGTTGCCATGAACACTAGAGAAATGCTCACTGGCCGACCTGGCCCAGTCATGTTAGGGATGTGCTGGTTTTTTAACCCATCCCTAATCGAACATGGCTACAGAAGTGTTATACGAATGGACCGGACTAAAGAATACTTGACCAAATGAACAAGTCCGAGACTTCTTGTTCTCTAAAAGCAAACAACGTTTAGGGTAATAACTAATATATAACACAACACCATAATGAGTCACCGAAATGTGGAGGTAAAAGTCAAGTATTGGGGCCCTTGTAGGAGGCGCCGCTAAGTCCCTCGCTCCCACTACCAAGACACCGTGCTATCGATTTGCTCATTTGTTATCATTGTTTTGATGTTGATTATCATGATGTTGATTCTCTTCTCATCATTTCCATTTTTATAAAAATCTTTCTTTTGTTTGTTTATTAGTATAGCTTCTTTTCAAAGTCTCGTCTAAGTTTGTGGACTTGTAGTTGTATAGACTTCTCTCTAACTTAAATTGACATCCAGCCTCATTCACTCCATTTGATTCTTTCTATTATTATGGCTTCATTTTTCTTCTAAGGTTTGAAATTGTTTTGCTATGAAGTGTGTAAATTTTTGCAACATTTTTCTTTGTGTTGCTGTCTTGAACTGATTAACTTCACTTCTTATTAAAAAAGAGCATCAACATTAAGCTCCGATAACACACACACACAAATCAATACTTGTGAAGTCTGTGTGGCATATTCAATGTAACGAACGTAATTAACGTCGTTGTTCCAACACTTCAATGTATCTGTGAAATAAACGTTAGGGCGTTGAATGCAATAAACAAAATATTGACTACATTAAACGCGTATGCATTCATAATTTCATGTACTCAAACACGAATTGCAAGTTGCAACAACACACGTATCCAACAAAATCTACTAAAGTATACAGTATATGCTTCGACAATTATCAGAACTAGAATTTGGCTACTTGATATTCACAAAGCTATAACGAACGTATCTATGGGAGGGATCCATGTTCAAGCCATGGCAATGAAATATAATATATAAATATACTCGTTTCGTTCTTTTTTTAAAAAAAATTTTGACTAAAATGCAAAAAATTTAAGAAACAATCAATGTTTTATTAGTTTTACATAAAAATATATTTTAATTTATTTTTTTAAAAACCAACCAATAAACAAAAATAATGCATAATACCATTGATCATAAACTATTAAGTAAATATAAAAGGTCGATAAATTATAAATAGAAAGTTGAGAAAATAGAAAAAAATTAAAGATATCAAAACTTCTAAAACATGTAATAAAAAAAGAACTAATGGAGTGTAACAATACTAATATATCTTGGGAAAAAAAACTAAGAAATGAACAAATTGTTTGACGATTTCCTTTAACAATTTTTACATCTCTTTTCTTCATTTTATTACATTTACCACATTTATTATGTGAAGTTTTTTTTTCTTTTAGTTTAAATTGAGAATGGTAAATGTTTCAGACAACTTGTCTGACTCCGGTAAAACTTTATGTGGTGCTTCTACTCTGTAAAAGTGTAAATTGTGTAGCTAATGGAATTTTATTTGTACCATCTAAATGTTTGATGAAAATGACCCCTCTATAACATGATTGACTCAGTGAAAAAGGAAAAAAAGTAAAATAAAAACAAGATTGCATCAAATCAGGGTAAACAAGTTATGAATTTAGATGAAAACAAAATCCAAAAGAAAAAGAAAAAAAACACATTAAAAGGACAATTATGTTAGGTTTGGATCTTTCACCTACCCTCCTCACTCCTCACAAGTCACAAATATCTCTTTACATATCATGATTTATCCTGTTCTCTTGTGAATTCGTTTTCTTATACTTTTTCCTACTTGATGATATCTTAAGAAAATATTTGCTTTTGCACAAAAAAAAAAAGAAAATATTTGCCAATAAGGTCGTACGAAGGATGAATTTGAACCTCAACACATAAATATCAAATTATCCACCTAGATGTAAATAAGTGTTATACATATAGTCAATATGATACATCTTTATGCTCCAAAGCCTCCAACTATCATATTTGGTGACACATTGCCATTCTCATAAGCTTGAATTAAAACCATTACATACATTATTTTTCTTTTCATCTGGAACAAATGATGTCAATTGGTATTCCGCATGATGAACATAAGCGTCATTATGAGATGAATTAGTTCTAATTATAGAAAAAGGAAATAGAAATTTGAATTACTTTTTTACATTATTTTTACTTTTTGCTGGCCGTAAAATATTCTTCAGAACATTTAGAAGATTATTATGAATAAAGCTGAACTTCTATAGTAGTTAATAGTTTTTTCACTGCAACTCCTACTAGTCTTTTGCCGGATGATATCCCATAATCCACAAAAATACGAAGGCTAGCGATACAAATTGACTTTACTTTACCTGCAGGAACATTTCGAAAAAACTCTTTTCAAATTCAATAATTGATGTCAATTGATGTCAATTCAATGTTTGTAATTGCAATCATTAGGCAAAGGCAGAATTTCGAAATGATTAACGAAAACCAATTAAAGGATGTCTTTTATTATGATAACTCGTGCAAAATCTAATTTAAATAGTACGATCATTCATTTGAACACAAACTCTGAAAATCATACTATGCCATGCCAAGATATATATATATATATATATATATATATATTTCGCATTAAGATTGGCTTTTGATTTCAACAAGAAAACATAAGTGACTTTTTCACATAATCAAGAAACTTAAACTATCATTAACTAATTTTTAATTATGCAGTGACACGTCGACCATAATCTCCACACATTACCCATTCTTGTTCCTCACCCCTCGTCGAGCTCATATTCCAAAAGACAAAATTACCCTTCCCAAAATACAGATTTAACACAAGCAAACCAACCAACCCATTCACTAATCGAGCGCATTGGGTCCGGTACAGTAACTAACCACATGGTTCCATAACCACTGGATCAAATACCGCCGTCGGATCCCATTAACATTATACGTGGCACCACGATTATCGTTCAACATCTGTCCTGTGTACGAACCACCACCTCCGGTTCCATAAATACCCTCACAAAGATCCGCTATTTCAACCGGAGCAACCGGGTCGGGTCCTGCGTACCAAGCATTAACCAACGGATTCGTCGCCAGCTCAGCAATTTCGTGAGCAATCACACTTATCATCCCATCTACTCCAACGTCACCGTTCGGCGCTTTCACCGGTTTTAAACCCGGAATATACTCCGGTACGGCGAACGGATAAGCACAAACTCCGGGACATAGCTTCGCCGAGTTTCCGACCCAAGCGTACGGTAACGTGAATCCAACAATCGACGGGAATGTGAAGTAATGGAATCCACAAACCTGGCCGCAAAAATCCTGAACGTACACGTCATCGGCGGTGAGGAGAAGATAGAGACCGCTTTTGGGATTTACCGGCAACGGCCGAGATCTGGAAGTGACGGCGGATTTTATCACGGACTGAATCGATAACCGGGTTAGGGATTTACCGTGAGAATAAAACCGGTCGTTTTTCTCTTCTCCGAGACGAACCGTACCGGTAATGTTAGATCCGGTTTGGTCAGTGTAAAGCTGTACGGTTTTCCACCAACCGGAGACGGAAGGGTGTTTAGATCCAACGGCTGAGATTGAG
Source organism: Erysimum cheiri (assembly GCA_900406345.1). Lineage (NCBI taxonomy): Eukaryota > Viridiplantae > Streptophyta > Magnoliopsida > Brassicales > Brassicaceae > Erysimum > Erysimum cheiri. The sequence goes on along the minus strand of OVAQ01000347.1, from coordinate 6,819 downwards.
TTAATAAACTCACGGATGATCTTTTTCTGGGATTTTTGCCACGTGCCGTACCAGATTGGATGAACGGTGATGTTGTTGGTTAGGACTGGACCCATGTGGTAACGGAGGCGGACGAGATTCGATGAGCCTTCGAATTTCTTTGAAGCGTCGAAGATTTGATCGGAACCGTTGGTTTTAGGAGGATATGGACGGTATCCGATAACTTGAGCCGGTGATGTTAGGAGTACCGTAAGTACGGTGAGGCTGAGGATCACCGGAACTGAATGCATGTTTTTTTTTTTTTTTTTAAAGGGATTGGGTGAAAGTAAATAATAATTTGGAATGAGAGAAGAGAAAGAAAAAAAATTTGAATTGGTGGACTGACTTGTCTGAGAGACATGAAGTGTCAAGTGTGTGTATATATATAGGATTATTTAGTTCAAACTACATTTGTTTTCGTATATTCATATATTATATAATTTTGTTTTGGCTCATTCATCCCAAAATTTAGCTTTCTAAAATACAAATTTCAAAGTATTTCAGAATAGTCAAGTACTATAGGGTTAGTAATTGTTTTTTTGTTTTACGACAAACAATTGTGTTGATATTGAAATTACAACGTCAGTAACTAAAACAAAATTTAGCTACCTAGAATTCTAATGAACATGGAATTTGTATTTTGTAGTCTACTTATTAAGTTGTCAATGGATGATATGATATTGGTTACAATTTATAATGATAAACTACATAAATTGATGGTCTAATTAATGATATAAACCGCTAAGAATTTTTTAACGGCAAATAAAAAGTAAACGTAATTAGAGAAAATTTAAAACATTTTAGAAAATAGCGATAGAAATAGTAGTAACAACAATAAAAATATCATTTCTAATATCACTACTTATCATTGTTTTATGTTTGATAACTACTAAAGTGATAAATCTTATATCATTTGTGTTACCATTTACCAAAACACTAACAAAATGTGGTTATCAACTATTGTAATGAACACGAAATTTGTAGTCTACACTCTACAGTAATTAAGTTGTTAATGGGCGAAATGGAATAGATAAAAATTTATACTAATAAAGAAGTTGTAAGTAGAGAGAAAATGTATGGAAATAATAAAGGAGAGTGCATAGAGAATTGGGGGTGATAATGGAGGACAGATGGGTGATGATGTTAAAGGTGAGGTGGACAAGTAGGACCCACTACAAGACAAGCGGCGTCGTCAATAGCCGTCCGATTGTTTTCAATCTTACGTCACTTTTAACCCTCGTTTTCTTTTGTTCCCCATCGCGCGGGATTCGTTGTTTTAAGGGTAAATTCGAAATTTCACTCTCAGCTGCTTCTTTTTTTCCTGAATCCTGAGTATGGACTATATATGGACCTCTCACTTTTCAGAATTTTATTTTCGTTTTTTTTTTTTTTAATCTATTTGGGACCACCACGAGTTTGAAAAACACTCTTGTAATTTTATTTTATTTAATTGCGAAAATAAAGAAAGTTGTGTAATTTTTCTTGGCTTTTTTTGGCCACTTGAGAGGATAGTATTGAAATAGGAATATTTTCGTGAACTAGACACTAATCACTAAATTGGCGGTTTGTTTTTATACCCAAAAGATGTTTTATGTTTTCAAAAGATTACTATTGTTTTATATAACAGGTTCATCAAAAATCTATAGCTGTCATGTGAAGAATATATATATATTTTTTTTTTGTGATGTCATGTGAAGAATATAGTAACTACGAAATACTATCATCAAGTTGTTTTTGTGGTCAAAAACCTTTTATTTATATACTACAAGATAACTTAAAAGAACGTAAAAAAATAGAGATAATATATGTGTGTCAGTGTGTATCGTAAATACATTCTTTCTGAAATTAGAGTGTATTGGGAATCTCAACTCTTTGGAAAATGAAACTGCTAAAATTCTGAATAATTCTTGTAAAGATGTCTAGTTAACCAGTTATGTTAATGTAAGCGTGTCACCTAACTCATTACATATGAAATTAGTTGATATCTATATATGTTGTTGAAAAGTTGGATCCATACCAAAATATATAGTAGACAACATGGCACAATAAAATAGAATAGACTAGACTTATCTGTATATAAATTGAATGTGGTGGGACGGTTTTATAAACAAATCATTAAAGTCATCGGCTATGTCCCTCATAATGTAATACTACTATAGGTTTTATTCTATAAACCTTAAAATCATGTTTTTTTTTTAAATCATGTTTTGTTATCGAGTTTTTCTTAAACTTGGAGATTCTTCACGAGACTTATAAACTAATATGTTAAAGATCATTATGGCCTTGCTTGGAAGTCTTATGCTGCGACATATATAGGATTAGGGAAGCCGAAAAAATCTGTGTATTTTGTAGCGAATGTTATTTAGTTGGGGATTATTTTAGAAATTTTTCTGTTGTTATTAATGGCAACTTATTGAATTGATCTTAAAAGATTTTGGCGATTGTTTCGAGTCAGTACCAATGACAATTTTATAACAACGTGGTATATAGTTTTTCAGTTGTGATATGAAAATTAATGTCGCTAATGACATGCTTCCGAACAGGATCTATATATATCGCTAGATAACAGTCTAATCAACACCGGTCGAGAAAATTACATATGAATCCAGTTTCAGCTGCAGATCACTCACAGATATGCATTTTAGTACTTTTGTAATTGGTAGTTGCATGGATAGGCAAAAACATAAAAATAATGATAATAAAATTCCTATCTTCTATATATATAGCTTCAATATAAATCGCTCATCATCCGACCAGCAATGGGAGATCAAAAATCGTGTCACCCAAACAAGTAGGCATAAGGCAGCTATGATCCAAAATATATATCATATATTTTGGCTGCAACTAATTTTATTTTCAAGGTATCAATAATATATGTACGTTGACATAAATAATTTTGAAATTTTGAATTACTCACCTATATGTTTTGTTACATAAATTTGAATTAGTCAAATTATTATAGATAGAAGAACATAACTCGCGTATCTCCTGTCAAGACAACATATTTGGTCAAATACAATTTTTGTCATTCATTGTCATGAGTACACGAAGATATTTGTAGGCAAACCAAAGCCAAGCGTTTAAGGCTAAACCAACCTTATCGATTAAACTAATTAATACAAAAGAATATAATATCCATTCACTCAATATCATAGTTAACCTGAAAAGTCTTAACCCCTAAATAACGATAATAAACATATAGGTACTACTGACTAATAACAGAGAGTACCTATTTTGGAGATATGATTTTTACGTGACTACAAATGTCCACGACCACAAGTTGAGAATTTGATTATTTTATCAATCTCAATAGTACACATGGTAGGAGAAAAATTGAGAACAAGTAGCTAAAACCTAACCCACCATTTCTACATCATCTATAAATAATAAATGTTGAATTTTCTATGTTACTATTAAAAGAAAAAAGATGTAAAATAAATAGGGACACATGAGCACGGATGGTATATACGAGGTGTTGGTGTGTATCCCATAAAAACACCTAGGAGTATAAAACTATTTGCCGTAATTCGCATTTGAAGTTTCCGATGAGAATATTTAGAATTTCGTTTTATATTTTTTACTTTTCACCCATTAAAACCATCACCAAAGAAAAAAGAACAATGATAGCTGTTCTCGTTTGTCCTCGTCAGCATAGTCCACTAAAACTTTTTTTATCGATAACAAAATTTTAGATTTTTTTTTCTTCTTTCCAATTAGATAAAACTTTTATTATTATCCAAAATTTTGAGGCTCTGAATAGTAACTGCGTTTTGCGGTACGGGAGAAGTGCGGTGCGGTTCAAATAGTAACGAAAATATATAGATATATATGTATATGTAGAGATTTTGACACTGTTACAGTACTATTGCGGTGCAGTTTTGGGTGCGGAACAAGTTACCATTCATGGCCTGAGAAAAATGAGAAGAAAACAAAACAAAACCTGGGAAGGATAAGAGGATGGGACCGTCTCAATCGCGGAGCCAATTGCGCGGCTCTCTTGTCAAGGTATTGATGTGAACACTAAATATTACTATTATTATTTCTAAAAATTAACGAATTTTTTTTTGGTTTGTAAATATTGTAAAAATACAAAATAAAATTAAATATAGTCAGCAAGCCAGTAAAAAAAGAATCGTACAGCTGAGATTGAAAGCTCTGCTCGAAATTGGGCCACTAAAAGTTTTTTAGTGGGTCTCACTTGTTACACTGACGTTACGGTGACACGGAAGGACAACTACTGACGCCAGATTGGCGACACCTGGCACTTATGTGGACTCTCTGAAGGTGACCTGGCAGTGTTGACTTCTTTGTTTGAAATGACACGTCATTGGAGTGTGAAAGAGACTAGCGTCGCGTGAATTTTGCGGGATTTTTATGTAACTCTACCAACAAAATAGAGCGTGAAGCTCCGGTGAATGGTGAGGTCCATCATCGATTGATTCGATTCCATTATGGTCGTGCATTAAATTGGTTTCATAATGTATTCTGTAGACATTTTAGGTAGTGTTTTGTATTTTGTAACGTGCAGTGACTTTCTTGACACTGTGAAACTTTTTCATGTTTTCACATTCATGAATTATTTTAGTTGGATGATTCAGTGGCCACGTATTTCAGACGATACCGTTGATGGTTAGGGTTTTGTTTTTGTTTTTCCAACTTTATTTGAGATAAGGAAAACAAACATTGATGATTCACTCTTTTTAGTTCTGGTTTACTAGAAATATAAATGTTGTTTTGACGCCGAAATTAAGCTTGAAATGAACAATTGTCTCACCACAATGGTTTAGACCCTGAGTTGTTAACAGACAAACTATCTAGCATATGTTCTAACTATGTATTTATAATGAAGTACTTGTTCTAAATTCATCAACCCATCTTGAAAAAGGCTACATTATTGTAAAACATATAAATTTGTTTTCTTAGTATATATATCTTTTGTCCGAATTACAGATTCAGTTGTGATTCAATTATTTCGATAAAAAAATTTGGACTAGTTGTCTTTGAGCCAATTTGACATTTATATATGCATCTACTAAGGATTTGCGAAGATACGTACACAATAGATATACTGTTGGATTGTACGATGATTTTTTCAGAGATTTCTAGTTCACATGTCAACTTTTGGGTTATATTAGTATTCACATCCGGAAAATCCAACATTAATTTGAAAATTCATTCAGGACGATCTTTACTAATGTTATAAAAAAGACATTATCTTCATTATTGTGACGATACTCATGATGCCCACAAAAATATTCTAAACAAGATTCCTGCCCAAAAATATCCAAGTAAGAATCGTGGATGAGATGAATATCAATATATTTGAGACGCCGTTTGGGTCTTGTGTGTACTATATAATCAGACAAACTCTTTATATTTTTTAATCAAGATTGAACTTTTATGTAATTGTTTTTTTTTATTTTGAACTTTATGTCGTAAATGTTGGGATCAATTATTTAATGTGACAGAGTGACCCACATGAGTGATTATTAATCATGTGATTATTACTGCTTCGGTGAAAACGAGTGAAAGCACAAGCCTTTAACTACAAGAACTTAGCAAAAAAATAAAATTTTAATATTTTTTGCTCATTAGGAATTGTATAGAAAATTTATCACGTATGCGATACCATTATATCTTTACTTAATAAACCACGAGTATACATGCATACACATATTAGAAAATATATTTTCTACATATAGCTCTTGGAAACAACCTACTAGTCACTTTCCTTTACTATTTAAAACTTTAGGTTTTCTGGAAACCTCTACATGATACAAGAATTTAAGGAAAAGAAAACAGTGTTTTCAAAACACTATTATATGATTAAAGAAAAAGAGATGATTATTTAAAGAATTTCTGTATAACGAAAAACACTTTTGTAAATAGTTGAAGCAATATTATAACATAATAATCCTCAATGAGTGAGTTTAGTGTCATAATCCGAAATGACTATTTAAAAGTTAAAATTTAACATAACTTTACACATATCATTAATTTTTTAATAAACAACATATATCTTATTGCAGTGATTTAACATATTTTTTTGTTAAATTGTCGTGATTAACGTAACGTTTATCATATTCAACCTTTACGGCATCTATTCGACCTCAGGTCCTCAGCTTAGTATGTAGTACGAAGATTAGTGATATTTGAAAAATTAAATGATCGAACCTCGTTAAAAACTTCAAGCCATTTTTATTTTCAGCCTTAAGCTTTTCCAAAATTAGTACATTTACAGTATAGTATATGCATGTTGCAATACTTCAGTAAAATTCATAACTTTTAACCGCTTTAAAATTCATAATACATGAAGATTAAAATGAAACCACTCAAACCAGGGATTTATGTATAATCATTAGGAAATGAGAAAGTCACATCATTAAAACAAAATAAAGCATGTAAAATCATATTAGCATCGTTCCTTTTTTGACTAAGATTGGTGATCTCTGTTCTCTTTAATATATTTTAGTCGTGACTGATATAATGACAGAAAATTTCCTCAAATCGGGCATATAATGCCATGATCGATAGCTCAATAACAATTCCGACGCAGAAACTAGATTTCTTTTTTTTTTTGGGTGCTCGCTAATGGGCCTTTTAGCATATTTACGTGAGCCTAATTTTATTATTCTTGCTGTACGCAATATTGTTTAAGCCCAAATTACAAAACATGGATTCACATTCCAAATTCATCGCAGTTTTCTTAGATGCTTGTGCTTCTATTTCAAATTGTCTCCACATGAAGCCCAAATTGTTATAAGGTTCAGACTTGGTATTTTTCTCTATAATTGTTCTCGT
>OVAQ01000346.1:3489-34895 GCA_900406345.1 Erysimum cheiri | reverse complement strand
TTTTAAAAAAAAAAAAAAAAAAAAAAACCGGTGATCATGCAACAAAAAAAGAAAAAAACGGTGATTGGAAGTCACGTGGTAGAGGTGTCATCAAACACATGTTTAAAAGGGTCCCACAATTACGCGTTCTTATTTATGATTAGAGATCCTTTCTTCTGGACCTTGCTTTTTTTACTAGATCATATAAATTGATGATTTTTTCACATTGATCAGTCAAATCTAATAATCTTATAAGGTCCTAAACTTTGAAACATTATTTAAAGTGAAACACGACTGATACCACACATGTCAGATGATTATTGTATACAAGTATCCTATCCTGTGTTTTTTCACAATGAATTATGGAAGAATTATCATCTAACTAACTCTAACACCCACATCCCTTGTTCAATTAATTATCAACCTCAATTAATATGTCTATAAGTATGAAATTAATAGAGACAGATATTTTGTGCTTCGTTATATCATTAATGCAAGTTCAATTCCTTAGTCAATCAACACTCTTTCTTTTCAGATTTTATATCAACAATAACTGATATCTACAAAACGCTGATGTTTAATTAAGTTATTCACATAAATTCTTAGAAAAGTTACAAAATGCTTTTATTTATTGTAAAACTAATTTCTCAAAATTAAAGAAAAATTAGTTATTTATATACTATACAAAACTGATAAAGATGGAATTGTATCTATAAGTTTCAATAAAATAATTATGTTTTTTTTTTTTTTGTAGATTTAATTTAAAAAACCAAGTCAAATGGCATTTTATTAAAGTAAAGCAAGCGAAATAGTAAAATTATTTATCCAAACAACACACACAGAGAGAGAGAGGTGCTATAAAATTCAACTTCGGCAAGAACAAAATAAAAAGTTCAATTTCGGCGACTTTCTCATCTTCAAAGAGTGTTCAAACAAAACGAATCATCAAAAGTTCCGATCTTTGACGAAACAGAGAAAAACATAAAATGGCAATTGAGTGAATTCTAATCATCTGTCTTTGAAAAAGAACAAAAAAAAAAAAAAACAGAGAGATTTGCGGTGTCAATCAACAAGCTCGAAAACAGAGAATGTCGAATCCGATGTTCCCGGAGCAATGGGAGAGCTCAAGTAAAAGCAGCAGAAGAGTTCATAAAAGGAGAGAGAGGAAGATGTGGAAGAAACCCATCAAGATTTCTAGATTTCCCAGTTTTGGATTCTCCGGTTCCGACTTCACTGTTGATCAGATTCCGACCATCTTCTCCGGCTACACTGCCGAGTCAGAAGATTCTTCTTCTTCAGAGATGTCTGATGATTCCAGAACTTACTCGAAATCATCTGATGACAACGAGGAGATTGATGACCAGGCAAGTCTCACACACCTGTTCTGTTTTTCTTTTATCTCATCTTCATATCTCTCTTTGTTCTTGTCAGAATCAAGAGCTCATTAGATGTAATAGAATCAGAGATCTGGGAAAAAACAAAAATTGTTGAGTTTTGATTTCAGGAAAGGGCAAGATCGGTGAAGAGACGAGCGAAATCTAAGAGTATTTCTCGAATTTCAAGTATGAAGGTTCTTAGGAGACAGTCAACGAGGAAATTATACGGAGGAGGACAAAGACTGAAGAAGATGAGATCTATGAAACGTTTAACTTCAAATTCGAGACATATTCTGAAGAAGAAGAATCTTGATTCAATCTCTACAGAAGATTTTGGATTGTTACAGCCTCATTACTTGAGACCAACGAGCTCTTCTGCTTCAAAGAATGTGGAAAATAGTCAGAAGAATCTTGGAGTAGCTCGGTTAAAGAGAATAGCAAGCTTGAGATACAATGGGCTGCTTAAAGCTACATGTTCTTCGGCTATGAAAGGTTCTTCTTCTAAGAAAAGTAATGATGTTTGCACTTATAGGTATTGTTCTCTGCACGGTAGGCGTCATAGCCACGCTGCTGATAACAATGTTAGTGTTCCATCTTTGAAGCGGTTTGTGTCGATGAGGAGGAAGTTTTTGAAGAGGCAGAAGAGTGTGAACCGGCGTTTGGTGTTATTGAAGCGGACTTTGAGTAGAAAGAGAGGGCCTTTAGGCGGTCGGATTGTGACTGATCAAGAATCAAAAGAGGTGGATGACAATGCAGATGGAGATTCTGATCAAGAGGTGTTTATAGAAGAGGTTTCCAGCTCAGAGAATGGTGGAAATGATTCGGAATGGACTGGAAAAGCTAGTGAGACAGTATTGGTAGATGTTGATGATAATGGGGAAGGAGGAATGGATTCAATGGAGACTGTTACATCAGAGGTTCAGGAATCTAAATCAGAGACTGTGGATAATCCAGATGGCACAACTGACAAAGATATGAAGAAAAACGCCACACTATGGCGCGCTATATGTGAGCAAACTGGGACGGGTCTCGATCATGATGATGAGAAGGTCGAGGGAAAGAAGAATGAAGAAACTGTGGAAGATAATGGGGAAGTTTGCAGAGAAGGTTCTTCTGGGCAAATGAGAGAAGAGGATGGAGAGAAAACTGAAAATGTATGGAATGAAACTGTATCACTCGTTAAGCAAGCGTTTGATGAGATACTTGCGGAAATCACCAATGATGACTCGTCCGATGATATTTCTATTACAGAGGATGAAACTTTAGAGGGTAAATTGAAAAAAGAAGATGATGTAGGAGCGGATTCAAGTGATTCAGATAGCTCGGATATGCAGCCTATTATAGGAAGAGATACACATTTGTCTGTGATTGCTTCTACTTTTCATATGAGAGAAGAATCTGATCATCAGAGAGGTCCCAAGAAGTGGAGTTATTTGAAAAGGGTAATTCTTCTCAAGAGATTTCTCAAGTCATTGGACCGAAAAGAGAGGCATAAGTTGTCTGATGGCAAAGAGAGTGAAACAATAATGCGGTTGAGAAGAGAGTTGGTTGGGGAGAGGAAGAACGCAGAAGAATGGATGCTTGATCATGCACTTAGGCAAGTCATTTCGACACTTGCTCCGTCGCAGAAAAGGAAAGTGAAGCATCTTGTTAAAGCTTTTGAAAGTTTAATCCCAATGGATGGTGGCTCTGGAGGTCATGATGATCTTGGAAGTCCCGGAAGAGAAGAGAACGAAACAGCAAACTCGCCAACGATCTTTAAAGACAATAAAGGCACTACTGATCTACTAGAAGTTTTGCCAGCAAAGGATCTTGATGAAAAAAAATTAACTAGTGAAGCATCATCCTCTCTGTCTATTGGTATGAAATCTGATGAAGCTTTGGAATCAATATCAGATGCAAGTTTATGTAATAATCCTGCTGTGGAGGAAATGGTAGATAGGTCGACTTTGAGTTCATCTATGGAAGAAGAAGAGAAGACGGGAGATTCTGAAAAGCAAAATCTTTCTACATGGAGGAACCTTATACAGAAGCACATGGTCATGAGAGACAACAGCGAGGGAAATCGTGATGAAACTGAGCAAGAACACAAGTTGCCCTATAGAACTGATCAGATGACAGGTATTGAAGCTGGTAATGCTGCAGCTGTTAAATCGATTCAGCTAGCATTTGAAACGATTCTCTCAGAGATACCTGATTCATCGTCCGACGAAGAGACTGTTTCGGAATCATCTAACTCTCTTAAAGAGGAGAAAGAACATCAAGGAGAGACCAAGAAAAACTGGAACAGCCTGAGAAAGGTTATACTTTTGAAAAGATTTGTGAAAAGCTTGGAGAAAGTACAGGTTTTTAATCCGAGAAAGCTGCGCAATCTACCTGTTGAATCTGCATTTCAGGCAGAAAATGTGTTCCTGAGACACAGATCAATAATGGAGGGAAGAAGAACAGATGGAGAGAAACTGATGCTGGATTATGCTCTGAGACAAGCTATATCAAGATTGGCTCCTATACAGAGAAAGAAAGTAGAACTCCTTGTGCAGGCCTTTGATACGGTTCTTGATGGCCATGATACTCCTAAACAAACCAAGACCAGTGGTATTCCTCGGAACAAGGATGAAACTGTCAAAGAAGGAAAATTGAAACTAGAGGAAAATTGTGAAGTCAACAAAGATGAGCAGAAGATTAAAAATGTCTTTGCAAGATTTCAGGTACATCAAAAAGACTTGAAAGGAGAGGAGGAGGTTGATTCTACACCGAAGGAATCCAAAAATTTGCCTCCTAATAGAAATGTCAAACAGCGAATCGTGATTGAGAAAGAGAAAGATTCGAGAATGTGGAAGCTCATCTATAAACACATTGTAACAGAGAAAGAAGGAACTGATTCTGCAAATGGTGAATCAGTGGCTTCAGTTGAAGATGAATGTGAGAATGAGGATGGTGGTCTTCAGATTGATGCGAGAAGAAGCGGAACAGTTACACTTGTTAGAGAAGCGCTTGAGAAGATTCTAGCTGAAATCCCGGATAACTCATCTGATGATCAATCTATGGACAGTGATATAACTACGGATCAAGAATTATTAGAAAGAAACTCTCAAGTCAGTGAAAAGCCTGTTTCTTCAGCTAGGGAGTTCAGCTTCAAACCAAAGTCTAATGAGAAAAGAGTGAAGGGATGGAACAATGTGAAGAAAGTCATTCTTCTAAAGCGATTTGTTAGCGATTTAGGGAGTCTGACAAGACTCAGCCCCAAGACACCTCGGGTTTTGCCTTGGGAACCCGATCCAGAAACCGAAAAGATCCGTTTGAGGCATCAGGCATTTGGAGAGAAGAGGAATTCAGAGGAATGGATGCTCGATTATGCTCTGCGACAAGCCATATCGACATTAGCACCGTCTCAGAAAAGAAAAGTCTCTCTTCTTGCACAAGCTTTCGACACGATAAGCTTACAAGATATAGGAAGTGGTTCAATCCCCGGTTCAGCAGCAACGTCCAGGAACGTCTCTCGGCAATCCAGCATTTCTTCTACGGCGGTCCATAATGAAAATGAAGGTAATGCTGAGATCCTAAGAGGAAGACTGAGAGATCTACAAGAGGATCTCAAAGAGGGTACAAAACTTGATGTAGCCAATGATTTTGAGGAGAAACAACAGTGCTCCGGCTTGTGGCGGTTATTATGCAAACAGATGGAAGACAATGAGAGAAACCAAACATTGCCTGAAGAAACAATAGAAACGAAAAAAGAAGAGGAAGAAGAAGAAGAATCAAAGGAAGACACAAATGTGGATGGTGAAAAGATGGAACTTTACCAAACCGAAGCAGTGGAACTATTAGGAGAAGTCATAGATGGAATCTCTCTTGAAGAGAGTCAAGATCAGAACCTCATACAAGGAGAAACAAGACAGAAGAGTGAAACTTTACAGGTCTCAAAAGTGCGGATTGACCGATGGAGCAGCCTCAAAAGAGCGATTTTGCTTAGGAGATTCGTCAAAGCCTTAGAGAATGTAAGGAAATTCAACCCAAGAGAGCCTCGGTTCTTGCCTCCAAACCCCGAAGTTGAAGCGGAAAAGGTTAATCTCAGGCATCAAGAAACTCAAAACAAGAAAAACGGGGATGAATGGATGGTCGATAACGCGCTTCAAGGAGTGGTTTCGAAGCTTACACCAGCTCGGAGACTTAAAGTTCAGTTATTGGTGCAAGCATTTGAGACTCTTTCGGCTACCGGGAACTGAGACAAACAATATGTCTTATTATTACACAGTTTTCAATTCATAAGGTAAACAAAGCCCCTCATAATACAAATACTGTTTACTTAGAGTTTATCCATTGTTTGATGATAACTTTCTACTATAGCTTTGCAGCTTCAGAAAAGAAAGAACCATGACGAACAAGATCTGCAAGACTAATCAAGAAACTGGAAGATACCTTTAAGACTTATTATTTCCTCTTGCAATGATCTTATGGTGTTTCTTCTTTTTTGTTCTTGCAATGATTCGTTATTTTGATTTTACAAGCCTCATCATTTTAAAGTTCTCCAAGTTAAAAGTAGCTGTGGACAATATCATCAGTTCTATAACTAAATCTATCTGAAAAAAAAAAACTGTATCCAAACCGAATTTGAAGCATATCTCATGATATATTGCAGTTGAAGCGAATCCGAATATTAACCAAATTAACTGAATAATTAACTTATTTTAAGAACCCGCCAATGATATTGACCAGATTATAAATTTCCTTTTCTTTCTAATCTACAGTATATCAGTGTTCCAAACTATAACTTATCAGTATACACGTTTCCTAATTGCATTGAAGTCGGTGATTATAACACTAATGTACCACTCTATATACATTATATAGGGGATCCTCAGGTAAACAAAGTAAAACTCCAAACAAAGAAAGATACAAGAGAAGTAGAAATTAGCCACATGTCCACAAAGTTGTCATCCGTCGTCATGTCCTCTCTCGCCGCCGTGAAACGAAACCCTCTGAAACGCAAACGCAACGACGAGATCACCGAAGAGAAAGTCCTACTTACGGCTATGCACAAAGAAGACGAACATACCGAGCCACCTCCACCGTCTTGGGAGGTTCTCTGCCTTGTTGGGCCTTACATGGAGCCAGAGACTCTCGCCGTTGCCTCTTGCGTCTCCACCACATGGTTGCAATGTTTCTCCTCGGAGTATCTTTGGAAGTTTAGGCTAACCACGCATGATGAGCCTTCTAACTTTGCTGCTGCCACAGAAACTATGGGTAAGTTATCGTACAAGCGTCTAGTCTCTGTCGCTGAGTCCGACGCAAAACGCCGCCGCAAAAACAAACCAGCGGAGCCCAAGATCTCACTATCCGATCTCGTTTTCATCGTCCACGTGTCGGCCGGATCAACTAAAGCCACGGTTGTGAAGCAGGGGAAGGATCTTGTGTTTGGCTCGAACGAGCGGTTCCAAATCGAAGCTGAAGTCAGCGACTCGGGATTCACGGCCGATATGAAGGAAGTGAGGATGTTATGGAAAGTCGTGTTCAGGGATTATCAGAAAATGTTCACAATCTCGGATACGGTTATCAAGTCACTAGACACTAAGCTTGGATGGTTCACCGAGGAACTTCCGGCGCCGGAAAACAGCTACTGCGGCGGCAGCAACCTGGTGGGCTATTTGAAGCCAAGTTTTAATGACGAGATTCTTGATAAAGTCGTATTCGCGATGGCAGATTCACGTGATTGGAAATCTAAGTTTGTTGACGATGTCTTGAGATATCTCCAATGTTTTCTTCTCGACCAAAATCTTTTAGTGTAGATTGTCGAGCAAGTAACCTAGAAGTTTTTTTTTTTTTTTTTTTGGGATATGTTAAGTTTCCAATGTATATACTCCCTTTCTGTCAATAAGTTTCTATTGTATTTTATTTTATTTCTGGTTTTTTGTAAGCGACTTTCGATCTGAATCTTGTAAATAAGAAATGTCCCAANTAAAAAAAAAATGTCCCAACAAAAAAAAAAAAAAAAAAAAGTGAATTATTTGCAAAAGAAATTTACATGTTGTTGTCTAAGAATTAATTCTTAAGATTTTATAAATTAGGGATTTTGGAAATATTTAGAAAATAAGAAGATTATCCGTTTTGAGTTTCACGAAGTTGAAACTACGTCATCAGGAGTCAGGACTAAACGCTCGTACCGGGAACACGTGTAACTGTAACAGCTACGGAGACGCCACATCACACAGNCCAAAAAAAAAAAAAAAAGAAGCTCAAAGGCTAAAACTAGGGAACGAGAAGAAAAAACAAAAATCTTTACTCTTCTCTTCTCTTATAGGGTAAGCGACCAAGGCTAACTTAGACAAAGGGATTCTTAGTGGATTTTTTCACGCTGATTTTGACTATTTTCTGCGATTGAGGAGAATCCAAATTGATCTCGATCTCTTGATCGGATGAAAGTTCTCAATTCCCAAAATTAAGAGTTCGAACTAACGGAAGATAGATTTGGGATTTTTGCTTTTTTTTTGGATCATGTTTATACTTTTCTAAGCTTGAGTTTGATTTTTCGTGATACAGTAGTTCCAAGATTCACTTACTAGATGGAGCATATCGCAACAGATGTCTCAAATGGTACATCTCCACTCTTGTCTTGTGATTTTAGATTACATGACATTGCTTTGTTTGTAGATGAATATGCATATATGAGTTTTGGTCTGTCTTAACAAGTCCTTAATTCGCGTATGTCTTAAGCTAGTCAATATGTGAATGACAATTTGTTCGAATTTTGAGAGTCTAATCATTCCAAGATAAGTGCAGGTAAAGTAAAAGAGCCGAGTGTAATATCTCCGGGAGGGTCCAAGACCGAAGATAGGCAAAGTCACGATGTTAGTAATCAGAATGACATGAGTCAAGATGGTAGAGATCAGCCTCGTGGTGAAGTGAACATGGAAGCTTCTATTTCAGCAGAAGATGTGATAAGAGCTGGAGGGTTTGGTGCTAAGGACGACATTGGAAGCTTCCTTCCCGTGGCGAGTGACTCGACTGACTTTGAGGAATCAATCCGCTCTGCTCGTGACTATGAAGAACCGCAACCGGAGGTCCAAAGACCAGGTCTTGGCTGGCCTAAAGAGTAAATCTTTGCCTTGTTGGCTCTAATAAAAACTATGCGGTTTTGTGGGATCAATTCTTGTGTGTGATGATGGGCTAAGGCTGGAATATTTCAAGGTAGAGAACTCTTGGTTTTAGTTGCTACATTTTTAGAAAGTTTTTTTGAGTTAAAAGCATTCTATATGTTTCAAGATCATCGCGAAGTTCTCAGAATTGCTCTGTTTTCTTGCTCTGCCTATAGCAAAACTCTTTTAAGGACTTTTAAATTTTAGTTTTGAGATCGATCCTGTCAAATTGTATCTGTTAACAGCACTTGTTTAATGAATATATACACATGTATAAACATTCTATAACATTATATTGATCAAATATATAATATGGTTTAGTAATAGTTGAGATCAAATACTCCCTCAATACTGTACCTCTCTTGGTATTTGACAAAGACAAACGAAATGACAAATAATGGATGATACAAGTGGGACGGATTATGGAGACTATCAATTATGTGACGATTACGTTGAGACCATTAGCTGGTGATCTAAGTGGGACGAATTAAAACGAATGAGAGAAAGAAAAATGGATTCATCTTTCAGTAAGTGGCTCAAGTTGAAGAGACTCCCCAATTGCTTTTTTAGCTCATATACTTATCATCTAATCCAATTTCCAATGTCTTGTCTCTAACTTTTACGAATAAAAAACTTGCATTTCTCTTCTTTTTTGTTTAATACAGTATAAATTTACAACTTTACAAAAAAATAATAAAATACAATTTCATATCTTTCAAAGTGGCTAATCATAGCCTAGCACTCAGCTACTTGGATATTATTTGATGGCCCTTTTATTGGCAACCACTATACATTATCAAGCCTTTCGTCGCATTCGACTACTAATTTGGAAGCTGGTAGCGTATAGAAGGTGGTGAAAAAGTAGGATTAGAGAATTAAGTGATCGTAATTAAAGAGAGGTGAAATATTTAAGAAAAGAAAAACAGACTTCTCTTAATTAAATAAGCTAAGAAATCAAATAAACGATTTACCACCAATTTTAAAGCACAGAGATCATAAAGATAAATGGCAAAAAGACACTACGCTACAAAGGGATTGGTAACTTAAAATATTATAAAATAAACTTATTTTAGTATCACTTTCTAATTATCCATTAGCATAATAGCTTTATTATTGTTTTTGAATAATTGAATAAAGAGAAGGGTTAACAATGTATATAACCTACTTGTCTCTTCAGGTCACCAATATCAAATATTTTTCCCATATATATCTCCACATAATAGACTTACACTCTCTTGTCACCAAAAAAAAAAAAAAAAAACACTGGCACTTTCTATAAGGGGAAAGAGAGAAACAAAGAACAATTTTCTTTGTGTTCTAACTTACAACATTGATCTTCTCAGCTATCATCTTCGCTTTAATGGTGGACGACATCTTCACAAAATTCTTCACCTTTCACAAGCACACGTGCGTATCTATGTCTATGTCTCGAATTTTTTCTTCTTTTTTTTTAACTAAATTTTTCTTTTTGCTTCTGTGAGCTAAATTTATAATTTTCAGGGATCCGTCATATTGTGTTTAAGTTCACATATTAGGTGTTTTTAAGCATAACTCATGTCTCTTTTATTGAAAGTTTCTTTTAAATTTCTTGGTAGTAAAAAAAGTTGTTGATCCAGTGGTGTTTCAGGACAATTTCCTCAACATCTCTTAAAATGTATCAGACATTCTTGGGAGAAATCTACAGAAGCTTTTCTTTTCTTGCCAATGGTTCCAAGAAGATGACGAGCAATGAAACTTGCGAACCAGAGACGTGAAATAAATTCGTACATTTTCCCGATCATCACCCTCCAAGCGTTTTGTATATACACAAGAATTGAACCCTATTATTAACAAGTTGTAAATTTTAAATCTCAATATTAAGATTTCTAAATAAAATTCCAAGATCATCCAAAAACTTTTATATATGCTATATATGGATATCATTAGAGTGACAATCCTCGGAAACGTTTACACAAAAATCTTTGAGCCATCGATATGATTCTAAACTTCTTCACACCCACACACAAAACACTAATAACACTATATAGTTAACCTAATATTATGGCTCTTTCCTCAAAACTGTTTATCAACAGAGACTCTGTCTAGTTTAGAAGGATTCAGTCCAACCCCAAGCAGTTGAATGCTGCTGAAACCCGCCTCTGCTTCTTCCTTTCCCATTCCTCCATCGACAATCCTCCACTCGATCTCCTCCACGTCGCACGTCTCCTCTCTTTTTCCACCCTCTGCTGTCTCTTCCTTGATCCCTACCATTCCAATTCTCAACCTTCTTGTGGTTGAAGCTGTTGTTGTTGCAGTTCTTATGATCCCAAGATTCGGCTTTGAAGTTGTTGTTGTTGTTATGATCCCACCAAGATTCGGTTTTGAAGTTGTCGTTGTTGTTATGATCCCAAGAATCAGTTTTCTCCTTTCTTCCCCAAGAATCCTCATTCCATCCATCACATTTCTGATCATCCCATGAGTTTTCAGGAGGTTTACCCGTACCAACATTATCCTCGTTTATCCCTTCAGCGTCTCCCCAACCTGTTCCCCAACCTAGCCCGCTATATTGTCCAGATAAAACCAAAGCATCGAGAATCACAACATGCTGGTCTTTTTCTGTTATCGGGTCTGGACCACGTTCAAGGTCAAGAATAAGCTCGGAGTCAACTTCAGCATCCCAATCAACATCATCAATGTAGAGATCAGGATCAGGCAAAGATAAGTCACAAGTAAAACCATTTATCGCTGCCCAGAACCGGGATTTAGCGTTCTTGAATGCGTCTTCACCCGCTGAGTCATCCCATTGGACCACTCTATCGTATATGTGCATAAACCGCTTGGCCTCTACAACTTTCCACCACGGAACAGAACCAATCACAGCACAGAATTCCTTCTCCCACGCCGGAACAGAGAGCTTGCAATTAGCTGCAGAAACATAAAAATAAGAGAGTTAAAAACTCTGATCACAGGCTAAATTTCAAGTGAAGAATAACTTACAGGTCAAGAAAAAGGTCAAACAATTAGAAATTAGGAGGTAAGGATCTACAATTCATAATTGTTCATAATCAGCAGTTGATGTATCTTGTTCATCTCTTTCCACTGTACATGCAGGAATTACAAATTAGGAAATTACGAATTACAAGTGGGAGAAGAATCTAACAAACCTAGTAATACAAATTCTCTAATTTCACAAACCTAAAGTACATAGAAGAGCCGACATTGATGAACAAAGACAAACCCTAATTACGAACACAAAGAGGAAAACCCAGTTTCGCTAATGAGAAGCCCATCAAAGAGTTGGATTTGCCGACGAGAATTGAAGCGAAGAAAGGTTACATAATCGAAGAAGACAAGTAATTAAAGATGAAGAAAAAAACAGAGAGAAGAGAAGAGAGATGATACCAAGAGGCGGCTTTGAATTTGATGATGAGTGCGTAATCGTCGATCCTCGTTGATGATTATAATAATTATTGTTGTTGTTTCTGGATTTGTGTCTCCTCCAATTACTCATAATGACCCGACAAAGATTGAATTCTTGAAGGAATAAACCCAGAAGAAGACAACGAAAGACCTTCCAAATCAGGAAGATATAAAGAACAAAATCCCTAAATTCGAAGACTTTCAGAGAGAAACAGAGAATTTGTAAGGGTGAGGAAAGTCCCAACTTGATTTTTCCATCAACAACAAAACCTTCGCTTCCTCTTTTTTTTGAATTTTCAGGTGAAAATAAAGGGGAAAGCGTTTTAATGTTTATTTCCTTTTCGTTTGGGGATTTTTTCCTTTTCCTCAAACGGAATTTTAGATTGCGTTGCCTCGTTTTGCCTGATTCTTCTACTTGATTCTTTTTTTTTTTTTCTATTACTCCTATGTAACGAAAGTAGTAGTATATTCTATTAATGTTTCTGGAAAGATACGTGGTGCCCTTATTAAATTGCTTGCTTTATCACTCTTCCATTAATTTTAATTAACATAAAAGTAAGTAAGTCGAGTCGGTCAAAAATTTACATGCCACACAAACTTTATTTTGATTTGGATAGTGGATTACTCTTTCGATTTCAATAAGTTATGAATCTTAGGAATAAATTAATTTGTGTCTTGGATGTTCATTAATGCCACTTTCCAAAACTTTAATCTAACTAAAGATAAGGAAAATGGAAAATCTAAAGCCGACTGAAAAAAAAAAAAAAAACAGGAAACAAAAACGTGTGCCTCACCCTCTCTAATCTAGAGTCTCTAGTTTCTACTATATATACACACACATTAGCAACAAATCTCTCATCCTTGGCTTCTCTAAAACCAAGACAAATAACAATGTCTACGACCAAAGCATTATCGCTTCTTGTGCTTCTTCTCTTCGTGTCCCTTGTTCACGCAACGGATCAATGTCCCATCAACTCCATCTACCAATTCGGTGACTCCATCGCCGACACCGGAAACCTAATCCGCAACGGTCCTGTCGGAGCTAGATCTCACGCCGCAAATTTCCCATACGGTCAAACCTACTTCCACCGAGCCACTGGTCGTTGCTCCAACGGCCAGCTAATGATCGATTACTTGGCACGCAGGCTTCATCTCCCACTCCTAAACCCTTACCTCAATGGAAACACCAAGTCTTCGTCTTTCAAGAACGGTGTTAACTTCGCCGTATCCGGAAGCACAGCACTCAACAGCTCCTTCTTCACCGCAAGAAACCTCCACGTTCCAGCAACAAACACTCCTCTCTCCACTCAGCTCGCTTGGTTCAAGTCTCATCTAAGTTCCACGTGTCACGGCTCTTCTTCGGATTGCTTGAAGCAGTCGCTTGTCATGATGGGCGAGATCGGAGGCAACGACTACAACTATGGCTTCTTCCAAGGCAAAACCATGGAAGAAATTAGAAGCTACATACCTCATGTGGTTGGAGCCATCACAGCCGCGGCTAGAGAGGTGATCCGTGCCGGTGCGGTTAACGTGGTCGTCCCGGGAAACTTTCCGGTGGGATGTTTTCCGATTTACTTGACGTCTTTTCCAGTGAAGGATCCAAAAGCTTACGACGACAAAGGTTGCTTGAAGCATCTCAACGAATTCGCCATGGATCACAATAACCAACTCCAAGAAGCTATAGCTTCTTTGAGAAAGGAGTTTCCAGCAGCGGTTATAGTCTACGGAGATTACTACAACGCGTTTCAATCCGTTCTACGCAGTGAAAGATTCGACAAGAGTGTAGCTTTGAAATCGTGTTGCGGGATCGGTGGAGCTTACAAGTACGACGGAAAGAGGCCATGCGGGGCAGTGGGAGTGCCGGTGTGTCCGGATCCACAAAAGTTCATAAGTTGGGACGGAGTGCACTTGACTCAGAAGGCCTATAGATTCATGTCTAAGTTCTTGAACAATCAGATTTTTTCACAGATAAAGTGTAATAAGGCTTAGGACTTGAAAGTGTTTTTCTTTTAGTCTCTCCTCAGTCTTGTATATATTCTCTAACGATTATTTAATACTGTAGTATTTATTTCTCAATCGCATACACAAAACACATTCGTAGATTCCACCAAAAAAAAAAAAAAAACACATTATTAGAAGTTGGAACAAATTAAAACAACCCTCTTTTCATGTCAAAATAATACTCCCTCCTTTCTTTAATATAAGATTTTTGTTAAAAATATTTGGTTTAAAAAAGATGGATTTTCTCATTTTTTTATGTACAATTGTTAACGATAAATTATAGAATTCAAGAAAAATAACTAAACATTATTGGTTTAGAGCTGTTGGAAATTATAAATCACAAAAAATAATGTATTTTAATATTGACAAAAAATAATGTATTTTAATATGTTTGTATATTATATTATATCTGAAAAACTAGAAAATCTTATAATAAAGAACAGAGGGAGTATAAGATTTCCAGATTTTGAATCGAATCAACAGTGTAGAAAAACACAGTTTGGAAAAATATTTTTATTACTCAATTTTAAATTTATATGAGATTAATTCAAATTAACATACAGTATATGAATTTCGATCTTTCAAATTAATATCTATATTATATTTTCAGTTTTTATATGAACATTTATACATAAAATCATTATTTTAGAATTTAGTATTTTCTATTTTACTGCTATGAAAATTTGAAAGTTCTTCTTTAAGATATCTGTAAATGATTTAATATTTATTAGAATTTGAAATTTAGCAAATTTACATTTTTATTTTATTTTTTATATGCTACTCCTTATTTAGGAAACTATGTAATCTTTTTCAATAAGGGAGTTTTATTTTTTTATATGCTATTATATTTTATTATAAATATTTTTACTATTGAAAATTGTTAAAAATATTAATTAATGTGATATATTTAATTGTAATTAGTTGTTTTGACCGTCTTGTAATCTTTTATAGCCTTTAGACTTTGTCCTTCGAAGGAAGAAACACGCTGCATCCGTGTCTGTTGTTCAGCGTTCGTCATCTCAGGGCCTTCTCTCTCCCTCTTTTTGCTCTTCTATCTTCCAATTTCTTGACGTAATTCGATGCCTCTGTTTCTATTTAAGTGTCGATTCTCGCTCTGCAATCTTTTCCTGATCTTAAAAAACGTAACTTTGAAGCTTAGGGTTTCGGAAATCTCTGCGAAATTCTCCGACTTTTGGTCTTGTTCCGCCTGGGTAAAACCAAAATAACATCTTTTATAAATCTTCATGCGTAATTGTTATATTCTCTTTCGAGATTTTAGGTTTATTGAGCTTTCTCCTGAGCCGTCACATTGTGATCTATAGAAATCCACAAACTTTTTTGGGCTTGTTTTCTCCAGGATTCTTGAAATTGATTTGAGTTTAGCTTGTGGGTCTTTTTGATTTTCTTTTGATCTGTGGTGTTTGTTTAATTGTGTTGAATTCTGTTACTGATGATCAAAGAAACAGTGTCTGCAATGTCTTGTTCTGCCAGGTTAAAAACCAGTTTGGGGATGAGGTCTGATTTGACTGCTCATGCGGTTCTTAACAATAATGATGCTATGTGCGAGATTCTTCTTCTGCTTCCACCAGAAACAGTGTACAAGCTGATTTTGGTGTCCAAGAGATGGCTTCAGATTATTTCCAGCCCATTCTTCCGTCACACTTACTTAACCAAGTGGAAACCGAGCTTTGAACTCATTGGATTCTTCGTCTCCAGTTCTATGTACCTTGGAAGAAGTGTAGATGGAGTTCGTCGCCCACGCTCTGAGGCATCACTTCCTTTGTTATCAACAAGCAGTGTTGGTGATGAAATTGAATCTTCCGGTATTCTGAAAAAGCTTGGATACTACATCGATTCTTCAAACGGTCTTCTTCTCTGTGGCCGCCATCCAAAAGCTTACTACTTGTGGGATCCGAGTACACACAAGCAGCAGCAACTTCCACGTCCCAGAGTTCATTTCGAAGAACTTTCTATGTCTTTGATCACTGAGGATTGTCCTGATAAAGGGTTTAACTACAAGGTGATCCGGGCTGAGTGTGTAGGCTTTACTGTTCACAGTACAAAGGTGAAGATAGAGACTTTTTCTTCTAAAACCTCTACTTGGAGCTACTCAGAGCTTACTTGTCCCGAGCCTATATCTCTCAGTTCGTGGACTCCAGGGAGAGTGATCAAAGGCGTTGTTTATTGGCATGCCACAGGAGGTAAAGTTGCCATCTATGATTCAAACAGTGAGGAGAAACGGATCGATGTGATCAAACTTCCGAAAACATATGACTATGATGAACACGTTCTGGGCGAAACGGCTGATGGGTGTTTACAATACGGATGGAGCAATAAGTCGGTAATGGAGGTATGGAAGCTTGAAAAGGTAAACAATGTGCTTCAATGGAACATTCTGTTTAAGCTGAATTTCAAGGCGATGTGGAAAATGAACTCTGTAGAAGCTAAAAGATTTGGCACTCGGACTAAAGAAACGCAGCTGCTTGCCTTCCTCAATCAGAAGTCAGACTCGGTTTACATCAGATGTGAAACACAGATCTTCATCTATGACAGAGAGACTAAAAGGGTCGAAGTAGTTCAGTACCAAGGACGAAAATCGACATTAATTTGGGATTTCTGCAAAGTCGTGCCTTACTTCCGACGATCGTGGCCTTCCTCTCATCTGTTTGAAAACAATGTCATGGTGATCGACACTCCTCAATGCAACGCCTCTTCCGCAGGAAGTAACTAAGTAGTTATGCTATTAATCAGTTTGTGTGTAGGCCATCGTTTATGTTTTGATGCTGAAGGTTTTTGGTTTGGCCATTGATGAACATCTGATGGTTTTCATTAAAGACTATGCCTTTTGCGTTTGCGTTTTGGATCTACGTTTTGTGATTGGCTCAGTTTGTAGCTAGTCGTTTACTTATTTATGATAATTTACACATAGAACAGAGATTCAATCCAACACAAATTTTGAATCAATTTACTTACACAAATAATCGATATCACTTGTATATTTTTTCTTAAGTTTCAGATTGATCCAAATAATTCCAATATTATAAGTTGGATTAATGGGTCACTAGTCACTTGGATGATGAGTAGGTTGTGGAGAATGTCCACATTCTTTGAAATGTAATGACGAATGTGTTTAAAAAGAATAGATATTATAATATTTATAAAGTCATGTAGTGATCTAAGAAACAGATCATAGTTTCTCTCTATGTAATCTTAGGTACAGATAATACTTTATGATCTCATTATTGGTACATTGATTTTCTTTATTTTCTTTTTGCTTGCAACCTTTTTCCTCCCTTGGAAAAGAAATAAGCTTCGCTTTTATCATGAGTCTTCCTTCCTTTTTTATGAATGACAAAAATAAATTGTGCAGAGAAAAAGTAAAACCATAATATGAAAGATATTTATAAAAATTATTGAATTGAATATATGCACCAATAGTTCTCACTTCAAGTGAAATTACATTTAACAATTTTAAGCATATCTATACATATTAAATAGATTAGATACAATATAAATTGTGTAATATTTAAGACAATATTCATGCAAAAAAAAAAAAAAAATTGAGAAAATATGAAAATTAATGGAGGAAAACAAATATTATTGGATTGATGAGAAAAATAAGTGTTAAAAGAGTGGTGGGACTGTATAACAACTCAAAAGGATCTTTTACTGTGTTAAGAAACTCATATTCATATGCATTATTTAAAAGGCTAAACCAAACCTATAGGTCGCTCTATGTTAATATCATATATGGCTCACATGGCTCATCATTGTTCCAATGACATGATAGCTAAAGTTGTAATGATCTACTCAACAACGAATTTTGGTCTATATGGACCACCATCAACTAATTTTAATTGATATTTCATCCGATAACGAGATTTGCGAATCTGTGATAAATTGAGCTAATTATTATGGAATTTTAAAGTAATAAATATTTATACATGTTTTGAGTTTTGAAATTCAGTTTCTGTAATATTGTTTTGTTACTAAAACTGTTACTATTATTTCGTATAATGTCATTTTAGTAGATATAAACATTTAGTCGTCGAAAAATAAATATCAATAAGTTATCATTTCATTTTAGCAAATCTCATCAAGAAGAACAAACCCAAAATAGTTTTCTTGATTTAAAATCTCCAAAGTTTGACATAGTAGTATTTCTTTCTCTATTAATGATTAAATTGTACTACCACTCATTGTGGTCATTATTCTTTGCTCTCCAAGCTATAATATTTCATGCGTCCAATGTATATATGTTTCATGCATCTATATGATCTAGTACTTTAACATGCTTTCTTATATTTTGAAAGCACAGATTTTAGATACGTTGACAAGCCACATGTTCTTTTATCACAAGCCAAAAGTGGCAATAAAGAAATAAGAAAAGAACTGTAGATAGTATATTTTTGAATGTATAAATTTATAAATTTAAGGCATAAAATATGATAGAATTAAGGTGGGCCAATTTTAAGTGATTGGTTAAGAAGCAAAAGAAAAAGGAGAGTTAGAAGGGTTTTGAATAAGTCAGTAATCATAGATAGTGAAAGTGACAGTTGGAAAATGTGATAGAGAGGATCCTATATTTAGACATCACTTGAAATCATCTCTTCACAAGTGTCTGAATCTCCACATCATCACAACATTTCTTTCTTCCACGAAATCTGATTTCATATTTGATCCACCAGATCATTTGGTTTGTGTTCACAGGTAGAGTAAGATTCTTCCATATCTATTAGACAATGTGTTGTTACATCATTGTTTGTTCTAATGATGTGATTTACATATATGGATATGTTCTATTGATGGGTCCAATGATGATGAAACAATAAATAGGTTAAAATAAAATGTTTAATCTTCTATTGATTTTTGTTCTGTCTTCTTGATCAACTCAATAAGTGGCTTTAACATTTGTTACCAGAGAACTCCATCTAATGGCGAAGAGGAGGTCGTGGTTCGGTTGGATGAAGAGATTATTCATCTGCGAGGCGAAAGCAAAAGCAGAGAAGGTTTTGGATCTCTTGATACCATGAACTGTCCATGTTTCTGAAACTAAAATGATTTTTGTTTTGTAGAAGCCAAGGAGACTGAGATGGGTGTTTAGAAGGCTGAAGCTTAGACAGCAGATTGCAACTTGTGGACAAGAGACAAGAACTTTGAACGAAGCAACACAGGATCAGAGAAAGCATGCCATGAATGTAGCCATTGCCACGGCTGCAGCAGCTGAGGCGGCGGTTGCAGCCGCCAAGGCAGCTGCTGAAGTTGTCCGTATGGCGGGAAACGCCTTCACATCACAACATTTTGTCAAGAAGCGCGATCCCAATTCTGCTGCTATCAAGATTCAGAGTGCATTCAGGGCTTATCTGGTCAGACACTCTACTTTGAGATTTGAATATAACCTTAATTTCTGTTTGAAGCTATTTTCCTGCAGTGTTTGATCTTGTGACTGATTACTAAACAGGCCAGGAAAGCGTTGAGAGCACTGAAGGCACTCGTAAGGCTTCAAGCAATTGTGCGTGGCCGAGCTGTTAGGCGAAAGGTTTCTGCTTTACTGCAGTCTTCTTCAGCCTCCAACAAAGCTTCAACATCAAGCCTCATCCAGAGAAACACAGAGAGAAAACATTGGTCCAAGACCAACTCTGAGATCAAAGAAGAACTAAAGGTATCAAAACATTTGATGTGTAACTCGAAGGTCGAGTGCAATGGTTGGGACAGTAGCGTTCTCACGAAGGATGACATCAAAGCCATATGGTTGAGGAAGCAAGAAGGTGTGATCAAGCGTGATCGTATGTTAAAATACTCCCGCTCTAATCGGGTAAATCCTCTCTCTCAGAGATCTTTATATAACCGGTCAGTTTCGGTTTGAGGTCTCAAGGAGTTGTCTTGCAGGAGAGAAGAAGTCCTCATATGCTTCTGGAGTCATTGTATACTAAAGATATGGGCATGCGAAGTTGTCGGCTAGAACATTGGGGTGAAACCAAGTCTGCAAAATCCGTAAACTCATTTCTCATTCCAAGTGAAATGCTTGTCCCAACAAAAGTAAAGCTCAGAACTTTGCAGAGACAAGACTCTGGTGATGGACAAGAGTCTCCATTTTCTTTCCCAAGGAGATCTTTCAGCCGTTTGGAGCAGAGACTACTGGAGGACGAGAGCTGGTTTCAAAGCTCCAACGGTTTTCAGCCTTACATGAGTGTGACAGAGTCTGCAAGGGAAAAGATGAGATCACTGAGCACACCGAGGCAACGTGTAGGGATAATGGATTCTTTGTTTGATAACTACAAGAAGGATGTGGATAAAGTCTCTCTCTGGTCTTCCTTTGTCAGTGAAACTAGCAAGATCAACAGCACAAAGAAGTCGTCTCTGACTACATGTCAACATAATTGTTAACATTCATGTCACTTTCTCTGGTTTTTTTTCTCTTTGTTTTGTTTTCTTGGTCTCATATCTCATGTTCTTTATAGATATGCTTCTGGAGAGGGCTATTTTTTTGGTGTTTGGTGTCGGCTTATGTTCATTTCTGTTCCTGAGGAATTAGAAACATCTTTATCAATGTGATTCTTTTTGTTCAAACCATGATTTAAAGTGTTAATTATTATGACTGCTATATGCTAAAGATCCTATAACCTATGATAATCATCTAATAAACACTTAGCTTCAGCTGTTTCTCTAACCTCCTCTCTAGTTAACTGATTAACCTCCTCTCTCAGCCTGGCCGGGGTTTCTAGTTCAACCCAAATCAATACGCTGCGTTTTGTAGAAAGCAAACATTGACGGCTGTGAGTCGGCCACGTCATCTAAACGGATAAAATGGAACCATCCAAAAGTTGTTTATTTGCAACAAGATAAAAGTACAAGGAAGATTGCGGAGAGTCGTGAAAAGTTTTGAGCTTTGATCACTACCAATGGAGGCTCTGCAATGTTCCAGCCATTTCTCCGTGAATAGAGTTCCGTGCACTCAGAATTGGACCGGGAATAGGAGAAGCAGGGCTACATTTAGCTCTGCATTCACCGGTACCAGCAATTCAGCTTCCCTCTCCTCTAAGAATCCCTCCACGGTTTGGCTTCAAATTTGCTTCTTTTCTTTTCGTTTTCTGTTTCAGTTGGGTTTTGTTAGATTTTTGGTTATTTAGTGTTGGTTGTGATGTCTGTGTTGAGTAGCGAGAGATATGGAGTTGGGTGAAATCCAAGACAGTTAACCATGGAAGATACAGAAGGAGCCAAGTCAGGGCTGAGATGTTTGGCCAGTTGACTGGTGGACTCGAGGCTGCTTGGAGCAAACTCAAAGGCGAAGGTTCGATTTTTTCTCTTCTTATATAATTTTTAGGAATCTCTTGTAATTATCAAAGTTATTAGCTTTGTTTTATGTTTCTAAAATCTTGAAGAAAAGTGAAAAGATGAGTGAAGATAGGTATTTTGTTCATCATCTATGTGAAGAAAAAGACTCTTGCATATACTATAGCTAAACTCTTGGAACGAGAAATGGATTAGAGAATAGTTTTCTAGATTTTTGAGTGAACTGATCATTATAGTTAAGGGCAGTGTAATCTTGCCACTAGTAGATGCATAAAGGATGAGCACGGCTTAAAATAATTACATTATTTGAACTTGCAGAGGTCTTGACAAAGGAGAATATCGCTGAGCCTATGCGGGATATCAGAAGAGCTCTCCTGGAAGCAGATGTGAGTGGTGTTTATTCTGTTTCATTAAGGTCCTTGTAAACTTTTCGGTATAAAAGTTTATTGAGTCGCTTGGTGGTTTTGTTAACAGGTGAGCCTCCCAGTTGTTAGAAGGTTTGTTCAATCTGTTAGTGACCAAGCCGTTGGAATGGGTGTCATCCGTGGAGTCAAACCAGATCAGCAGTTGGTCAAGGTAATTAACAATGAAATGGTTCTTAAGTTTGCACCGGTTTTTTGATATATAAGCTTGACCTTCATGGCTTTATTGCAGATTGTACATGATGAGCTAGTGAAATTGATGGGTGGAGAAGTATCTGAGCTACAGTTTGCTAAATCAGGTCCTACCGTGATATTGTTGGCTGGGCTCCAAGGAGTTGGAAAAACAACCGTTTGCGCTAAACTCGCTTGTTACCTAAAGAAGCAGGTATGCTTTTTGATAATATGGTGGAGATTTTGATGGGATTGTTTGTTACTCTCTCTCAAATACACTGACATAATTGATCATTTTTTACAGGGAAAGTCTTGCATGCTTATTGCTGGAGATGTGTACCGACCTGCTGCCATCGATCAACTTGTCATTTTAGGTGAACAGGTATTGAAATTTTTATTTTTGAAGCATCATGTGCATTCGTAGAAACGGCTTAAGAGTACCTGTCTCTGAACATGTGATGATATTCGATTCCTTAAAATCGATATTCCCTGATGCCCTCTTTGTGTCAGGTTAGTGTGCCGGTTTATACAGCAGGGACTGATGTAAAACCTGCAGAAATAGCTAAGCAAGGTCTAAAAGAAGCTAAAAAGAATAATATCGATGTAGTTATTATGGATACTGCTGGGAGGCTTCAGGTACTCTTTCGTCTTTGAGAGTCATTGTATCATAAATCTACTGCAGCTTTAGTCATGAAATTTCCTCTTGTGACAGATAGATAAAGGCATGATGGATGAATTAAAAGACGTGAAGAAATTTCTGAATCCCACAGAAACGTTACTTGTTGTTGATGCCATGACTGGACAAGAAGCTGCAGGTACTCTGTTTCTTTTCTACATTTGTCAAGAAGATTCGAAACATCCTGAAAATGGATTAGATTCAAAACCTTAGCTGTCTCGGTCATATACTAAGATGAGCTTCTGTACTTTCTACAGCACTGGTGACTACATTCAATGTAGAGATAGGAATCACAGGAGCCATTTTGACAAAGCTAGATGGTGATTCGAGAGGTGGGGCTGCTTTAAGTGTCAAGGAGGTTTGTGTTCTTCTTCTTTGATCAATTATTTCATAGAAAGTTACTTAATGTATGCTTTACATTGATAGTTTACTCTTAAATGGATGTCACTAGGTATCTGGAAAACCGATTAAACTGGTAGGGCGTGGAGAGCGAATGGAGGATCTTGAACCTTTTTATCCAGATCGAATGGCTGGACGAATTCTAGGAATGGGAGATGTGCTTTCATTTGTAGAGAAGGCAACAGAAGTTGTAAGTTCTTCGCAGTAAAATACTCTTTTTTGGCTCTCTCTCCCTATCTCACCATTGAAGTCTTTTTCACCTGTATATATAGATGCGTCAAGAAGATGCTGAAGATCTACAGAAGAAGATAATGAGTGCAAAGTTCGACTTCAACGATTTCCTAAAGCAGACTCGTGCTGTTGCGAAAATGGGTTCGATGACACGAGTTCTTGGAATGATTCCCGGAATGGGGAAAGTGAGTCCGGCCCAAATCCGGGAAGCGGAAAAGAATCTTTTAGTCATGGAGGCAATGATTGAAGTGATGACACCCGGTTTTTCTCTGTTCCTTTCTTCCATTCCATTAAACAAACAAAAAGCATTTCCTAAACTCAATTTTGGTCGTCTTATTCTTGGTTTAAATCTGTTGGACAGAGGAAAGGGAGAAACCAGAGTTACTAGCGGAATCTCCAGAGAGAAGAAAAAGAATTGCTAAAGATTCAGGAAAGACAGAACAACAGGTACTCTCACTCAGATTGTAAGCTTAGTTTCTGCTGATCTCAGACAAGAAGAAGAAGATTCTCAATACAGTTTTTTGTTGTTGTCGGTTGTTCAGGTGAGCGCACTTGTAGCACAAATCTTCCAAATGAGAGTGAAAATGAAGAACTTGATGGGAGTAATGGAAGGAGGATCAATTCCTGCTTTAAGCGGTCTCGAGGACGCATTGAAAGCAGAACAAAAGGTTTCTTCTAATTCTTCTTCTTCTTCTTGACCTTTAACATGTAACAGAGTTTAATGTGTCTTGTCTATGTATCTTAGGCTCCTCCTGGAACAGCGAGGAGAAAGAGAAAGGCGGAATCAAGGAAGAAATTTGTGGAGTCATCATCAAGTAAGCCAGGTCCTCGTGGCTTCGGCTCTGGTAACTAAAACTGGTTCAGTCCAATTTGGTTATTTTCAAAACGGATTATTTTTGTACAAGTTAAATTAAGAGGAATTCCTCAAAACACCACCATTTTAGTTTTCTTTCCAAAAATACCACTAATATCAAATTATTGTTCATAGGTATGAAATTTTAAATCTTTGGTTTGGGTTGATTATTTTGCAATTTAGGGTTTAGTATTTATGGGATAGGGTTGGGGTAGGGTTTAGTGTTTAGAATTTAAAATTTAAAGTTTAAAAATTAAAAAAAATTATTTTATTTTGGTGGTATTTTTGTCCTAAAAAACAAAAATGGTGGTATTTTAGAAAATTGCCCTTAAATTAATGAATATAAGAATTCACAAACTAGAGAGAGACCTTATGAACTAATTAATAATTTAAATTCATCAAGAAAACTCTCTTATTTCCCTTGATTGAAGTAATAATTATCAAATTGGTGACAGAACTCATGATTCTTTTTAGGTAGAAAAAAATTATTATTCTGAATATCATATCATTAAGAGTTTAAGACATTAACCAAATAAAACGCATACTAATTGTACTTTTTAAAATTTCATAGACTTTGCATAACTAGTAGTTAGTTTTTAACGAGAAAAAAACATTGAAGATATCTAAGAGCATCGTCAGTCGAAACATATCTCTCGTCGCTGTCGAGGAATACCTGAAGGCCGATCTTGTCAAGTAACTCGCCATTTAAACTCACCTTGACATCAGCGACTAGGCCGCAATTGTAATAACCTTCTGGAGTAACAAGATCGTTGATCAACCATCCAAAGTTTTTGTCTAATGACCTTCGAGCATCAATGATTGTGACGAAGTCTTCCCAATCATCCTTGTAGACGACTTCGCACATGATCCTTACATTTTCCATACTGGATTTGGACACTCCGACATGGCTCACGTTTTCGACTTGTATATGGAACCGATCATTGGAGCCTAACTCCATCTCATCACCACGTTTCACAAATGCTGTCATCTTTTCTTCGGTGCGTACATGGATGAGAAAGATGAGATCCGACAAGGAGATTTTGGGTTTGGGCAGTTTCACTTCCTTAGCTCCGGAATGTTCTCCTTTAGCCATGACCACAGGGGACTTCTCCATCTACTTTAATACATGTATCTCTCTCTTTGTTTTGGAATAAATTTTATGTTATTCACCCTTCCATATATATAGTAGTACAAATCTTTTTTCTAGAGAAACATTTGAGCTCATTTTTGTTCATGTGTCCATTACTACAATGACTCTCCATTATTTAATTTACATTAAATCTCATTTATAGATTTGTCATAAGTTGGTAATTTATTAATTAGTAATTATTATAACAAAATACTGTATTTATAAGTTTTAAAGATATTTTTGATTAATATACATGGCACGGGGTACCACCGAGTTCTAATTGAATTAGGAATACTTGAACAGTTGAACTACAATACTAGAACTTCAACTTATAGAGTTTTCTTTTTGTCAAAAATTTTAGGTTTTGACTCAAAATCTAATGGAGAGTTTAGTTTTATTTGGAACATTAAAAAAAATATATAGAAATTTGTAGATTTCTAGTTTGACCAAAAAAAAGAAAAGAAATTTGTAGATTTTAAAAATTATACTAGGTGGATTTTCTGCACACATTTCATATTAGATATTAAAGTAATATATAAATTTAATTTCTATAACAGAGAAAAAATATTTATGTCCATATATTATTTATGGTAGTCTTATGTTATCGATCTAATTAGATATTTAACGGGCCTCGTGTTTCAAACTCATAATAAAAGGCCTAGATCTAGCAGTCGCTTCAACTTTCGGTTTAGATTCGGTTAAGGATAATTGTCGCCAAATTAAAATTAAAAAGTTGATTCGATTTGGTTCGATTAGGAGAGAAATGGCATTTCTCCTCCGCATAACGACGCCGCCGTGTATCCTCATTCCGCCGCCGCCGCTAGCTCTCCGCCGTAGCTCATCTCTCTATCTCAAGCCTCCATTTCAACCATTTCAGAGACCTCTGAGCTCCGGTAAAACGTCCACTCTCCGTCTCCGGGCCAATACAACAGTCAATTCACTAAAACCCCTCGAAAATGTTAAACCGTATCTACAATCGGAATCTAAAACCGTCCTCTTAGGCTGGCTCTGCAGCTGTGTCTCTGTTGTCTCGCTTTCTCAGATTGTTCCTAGGCTCGGTTCCTTCACTTCCAACTTAAACGCTAATGCTGCAAGCTTGATGAAGCTCAAAGGCGAATGTCTCGTATTGGCTGCTCTGGTTTTGGCTAAGGTTGTTGCTTATTATCTGCAGCAAGCGTTTCTTTGGGAAGCTGCTTTGAATACGGTTTACAAGATTCGTGTTTTCGCGTACCGGAGGGTTTTAGAGAGAGAGTTAGAGTTCTTTGAAGGTGGGAACGGGATTTCATCAGGAGACATTGCTTACAGGATCACTGCTGAAGCTTCTGAAGTTGCTGATACTATCTATGCTCTTCTTAACGTGAGTAGTAATGAAATATCATCACTTTGCAAAGAGAAAGTTTCCTTCTTTTCAATTTATTGGATAGATTGTATTGATTTTGGCTGATTATAAGCTACATTATACTTATGGCAGACAGTTGTGCCCAGTGCTATCCAGATATCTGTAATGACGGCACATATGATTGCTGCAAGTCCTCCCCTGACATTAGTCTCTGCAATGGTGAGTGAAGAAATTGTCTTTGTTTGTGTTTCTTTTGCTCTGGAGTCTTCTCATTAGTTTGAGCATGAGAAGTTTCTTCTTGTACTGGGTTTTGTTATAGGTGATCCCATCTGTAGCGCTTCTCATAGCATATCTAGGTGACCGGCTTCGCCAGATATCTAGAAAAGCACAGATTGCCTCTGCTCAACTTTCTACCTACTTGAATGAGGTACTCTTTTTCTGATTTTTGTGTTGTTCTTTGAGATTGCCTCTCCTTGAACATCTACATTTGGTATTTTTCTTCCTCCTGTTCATATATGGAGAATTTACTAAGCAGAGCTTTTTATGTTTAGGTTCTTCCTGCAATTCTGTTTGTGAAGGCTAATAACGCAGAGATCTCTGAGAGTGTGAGGTTTCAGAGATTTGCCCGTGCTGACCTAGATGAACGTTTTAAGAAGAAGAAAATGAAGTCACTTATCCCTCAGATTGTTCAAGTTATGTATCTCGGATCATTGTCGATATTTTGTGTTGGAGCAGTGATACTTGCAGGCTCCTCTTTGAGCTCTAGTGCAATTGTGTCCTTTGTGGCATCATTAGCTTTCTTGATCGATCCTGTCCAGGTAGATAATATGTGTCAGTGTGGCATTCCATGTCTTGCTTCTATACTCTTTTATCTTATGACTTATTGAATCAGTTGCTCCCAACCGCAAAAGCTATTACTTCATTAGACATCTGTTTCAGTTTCTTTACCTTGAGGAGCTGTCTTATTGGGATCTTAAATCTAAAGAATCATGCAGGATTTGGGAAAAGCTTATAATGAATTGAAACAAGGAGAGCCAGCAATAGAACGTTTGTTTGATTTGACCTCTTTGGAATCTAAGGTACTACACCCTATCTTTCCTCTGTTTTTCTCTTCTGTTTATACTCCTAACGATTTGGTTTTGTTTCTTTGTTTATCTCAAAATCTGATGTAAAGTGCTTTTGGCCCTGTCTTGAAAATTAGGTGATCGAGAGACCTGAAGCCATTCAATTGGAAAAAGTTGCTGGCGAAGTTGAGTTATGCGATATATCATTTCAATATGACGAAAATATGCTTCCCGTTTTGGATGGGTTAAATCTTCATATTAAAGCAGGAGAGACTGTAGCTCTTGTTGGGCCATCTGGAGGAGGAAAGACAACACTGATCAAATTGCTTCTCCGCCTTTACGAACCTTCATCTGGTTAGAAAATCTTAGTTCTTAACTTGTGTCCATCTAATCGCAATGTTTAGAAATTAGAACCAATGATTTGTCATCTTATTGCAATGTTTCCTTGAATAGGTTCTATCTTCATTGACAAAAATGACATCAAGGATATCAAATTGGAAAGTTTGAGGAAGCATGTTGGTCTGGTTTCACAGGACACAGTAAGTTCCAATTCTCAGATTTTACTCCTTTCATGATTCATCCCAAGATTTTATAATGGTGCTTCATCATAGTTACTTGACTTTTTCTACGCATACAAGACTCTGTTTTCAGGGACAATTGCTGACAACATTGGGTACAGAGATCTCACGACAGGGATTGACATGAAGAGAGTTGAGATTGCTGCAAAAACTGCAAATGCTGATGAATTTATCAGAAACCTACCAGAGGGATACAACACAGGAATTGGTCCTAGGGGTTCAAGCTTAAGCGGAGGCCAGAGGCAAAGGTGGGGTCTGGAAGAGTGATTAAAACCCTGTTTCATATATTCTCTTCGGGATGCTTACTGTCTTGTTATCACTGGCAAATGTGCAGACTAGCTATCGCAAGAGCACTCTATCAGAACTCATCCGTTCTAATTTTGGATGAAGCAACATCAGCATTGGATAGTTTGTCTGAATTGCTAGTCAGAGAAGCTCTTGAACGTGTAATGCAAGACCATACGGTAAAAGCACACATACGTTCTTCTAAATCATCACTGAGATTATGCAAAAAATTTCCTGGTTCCATGGCTCTTTATGTTTGCATTTACAGGTGATTGTCATTGCACATAGACTGGAGACTGTGATGATGGCACAGAGAGTGTTCTTGTTAGAGAGGGGAAAGCTAAAGGAGTTAAATCGCTCCTCTCTGTTAAGTACTCACAAAGACTCACTATCATCAGCTGGACTCGTGATTTGAGACAAATGATGTATGATCAAGAGCAGGTAGAGAGAGAGAGGGACCAACTGTTACTGTAAATTAAGAGAAGATACAAGATTCCTCTTTGTGTAAATCTTTCAATTATTCTTTAAAAATAGGATGAACAAATCATTTGATGAGCTAGAAGCCTACATGGTTTTGTATCTTTCCCTAGTTATGCCTTTTGATACATAGCAAAACTTCTGACATTATACATGTAATAAACAAGATCAAATGTGGTTTCTACTCCATGTAAAGAAGATTGATTCAATGATTCACTGTTTGACCATGAAGGAGCTTTTACAACTGCATCCACCCACTGCGGCTGGGTTTTCAGCTACCTGAACACCAAAACATTAAAAAATCAAATGAAAATCTTACATAAGGTTACTAAAAAACATGCTGTTTCAAGATTTTATCTTGTCTCCATTTCAAGAACACAGGGCATAACGAAGGTATGTAGCAAATGATAGTTAAGAATCTTAGGCTTATGGACTCCAATCAGCTCAGGCAAAGTATACAAAAATGCTTATATAGACTACCTAAGCAAAATGATGAAAAGAAAGTAACGTAGATGGTAACTATCGAGACTATAAACCCTGAAAAGATGAAAAAAGAGGGCTTTACCACAAAAGCAGCACGGATCAGTTCCTCCACATAATCAACCGTGGCACCTTTCACAAAGTCATATGAAACATTATCTACAACCAATTTGACACCATTCTTCTCGAAAATCCTGCAATGTTTAAGAACAGTTATGATTAAGACAAAATAAACACTGTTGAGCGACACGGAATCATGACTCTTCTAGCTTAAGGGAAAGAATAGTAATAGAAAGACTTGAGGCGACCAAAGTACCTGTCATCAGGATTGGTTCTATGATCAAGCTCAAACACATACTGGAAACCAGAACAACCTCCCGTTTCCACACCCAAGCGAAGCAGTTTCTTTTCCGGCTCACTAGATTGTAACTCTTTCATTCTCTGACAAAATAATAACTCATAAAGGTCAAGAGAAGGAGCAAAACAAGTAAACAACAAACAATGGTTGCTTCCAACAATCTAAAATAGGTAAGTTGAAGAAGGATTCGAAAAGTTTTTAAGTTATCCATAGAAAATCTTGCTAAGTAGCAGAAATTTCAAAGCTTTAATAAAAGATACGCAAAATAGCCAATGTATAACATTGAAAACAAATCGACTCGTTCAATTTAAGCAATTTGAAGGTAGAAAAGGTTTCCATTTCTGCAGAGTCGTTGAACAACGGTTGTTCGAAGCAAACCAAATATTTTGTTAAATTTTAGAACTTCATTGAACAAATAAAAATTCGATAGAAACCAATTACACAAAAAAAAAACCTAGGTATCGAATTGCAAAGAGATCAATTCAAAATAGCTGATGCCATACCCGAATACAATTGTCGCTGAGATGGACAACATCAAGAGAAGACGATTCAGATTGGGAAGACGAAGAAGAAGCTTCTTTGAGAGCAGAAGCTGAAGAAAAATTAAGAATCCGATGATTTTCTCTAATCCGACCAGCCAAATAAGGAACAACGCGTTTCACCAGAGATCTCGACATGATTTTCAAAAACTTCAGAATCTTTCTCTCAATTCCTTTCTACAATTAATCGATTTTTATAAGTTTTTCGCCATGGAAGACAAAAGTTTGAAGCTTTCTGAAGAATTTGTCTTAATTGGTGACGATGAAGAGAGGCGAAAGAAAGATTGGTCTTGTGAATACCACGCTTCTTTTAGCATCCACGTCACTTATTTCTGTATACACCCCACAATTTTAAAATATTTTCCAAATTGGCCAAATTAATCCGTTTCAAATAAATTTCATCCTTAAAATGCAAATTATTCAATTTTCTCAAGAAAGTGAAGAGATCACTTAAACAAAAAGATCAGACATCAAACATTCTCATGAGCAAGAATTTGGACTTTCGTATATATAAATTACTGTACATAATCTATTGTTGCATTGGTTGTAACTATCAGGAACAAGCAATACTTAGATCTCCTGAATGATATAAACAAGACCAAGCTTGCATGTACGGTTGTGTTAAAGAGAAGCACAAAATGGTCTATTACTTCTGGAACTTAAGAGACCTATAAACCAACTATTTTCTCTGTCTCAGAGAGAGGAAGAATGTCTAAATAGTATGTACCATGGCTTGTGTCATCCCGCTGGAACTCAGAGTGTCCATGAATGTCTTAAGTTGTTGAGAAAGTTCTGTGTTGCGGCCCTTGCGGATGATATGTGCGCTGCTTCATAACTTAGCATAACAAGGTCACAAGTCCCTGGAATCAAATGCAAAATCGGATGGGATTTGAGATTGAGAATAAGAGATGTACGTGATTCATATACAACCATTATTAGTCGAGAAAATGTGAAACTGTCACTTTCACTTACCAGATTTCATTTCAATCCGATTTTTCCAATTCTTTGAATCTTCTGTCCCATTCGTCTGTCTCATAGTTTTGTTCCATCATATCTCTATCTGTACTGTACACGATCCGCTCCTTCCCGATGACTGTATTTTGAGCCATATCCCTTGCACTTAGTAGCTGCATTGCATCATTTAAAGGCGTTACTTCACAACTCCCAAATAACATGAAAAAACATATATATGCAACTGACGAAAATGTGTTGTGTGGAACAGTA
>OVAQ01000345.1:15750-36120 GCA_900406345.1 Erysimum cheiri | reverse complement strand
TAACTCACACCCACCCACATACACCACTGTGTATGCTCTAATGGATATGATTCCTCTTTTAGATACTACTTTTTTTTTGTCACTATGGTTAGAAATAGAATCCTCTTTAATTTGGATTTTTGTCTTCAAACGTTACTACAAATTACTTTCTTCGGACGGCCCTTAAACGCCGTTGTTGTTTAAACGTTTCAAACGCAACTTATTTTATTTAAACCCTTCAAACGCAACTCATTCATCAATTAGAGAAAGAACGAGAAAAAAAAAACAAACAATCATTGGAAGAAGCAAAAAAAGATAGAAATGGAGAAGAAGCTACCGAGAAGATTGGAAGACAAAGTCGCGATTGTGACTGCTTCGACGCAAGGGATTGGTTTCGGTATCATTGAGCGTTTCGGTCTCGAAGGCGCTTCCGTCGTCGTCTCTTCCCGCAAACAGGTTTCACGATCTCCCAGTCTTTCGTATGATCTCAACTTCGGAATTTGAATTATAAGGATGATTTGAAGATTTCTCGATGTTCGTATTTTCAGATCTTTGTATTTGAGCTTCATCAGGTTGCTTTTGTTATTGGGGATATTGATTTTGCAATTTTACTGTAGCCAGAATTGTTGAAATTCTTAATTGATTTGTTATAGATTTTGCTATTATACCACAATCGACGATGATCTAATTTTCTATATGATACTGTGAAGTGTATCATCGAAATTGTCACTGTTTTTAAGGAATTTTGCTTCTGTTTTTTTTTTTTTTGAGATTTTTGCTACTGTGTTCTTGAATTGAAGTTTTTAAAATTGTGATTCTGAACAAGGAAGAAGATTTTTTGTGTTTCTGGAAACTCGTAGCTTCTTTTGGGTAATTTTTCTTGACGAAAGGGTTGATTTGATTATCTGTGCAGGCAAATGTTGATGAGGCAGTAGAGAAACTCAAATCCAAAGGGATTGATGCATATGGAATCGTCTGTCATGTTTCCAATGCTCAACATCGTCGGAATCTTGTCGAAAAGACTGTTCAGGTAACAGATCTATCAGCTTTTGGTTCAAAGAAAATTGATTATGAACAGCTTTACATAACCAAGAAGTTGTTTTTATTATTGTTGGTTGGTCTTGTGCTTCAAGCTCTCACTTTTCCCACACTTGCAATCCTTTTTGCGTCTCTGTGTTTTGATTACATTGTAATCGGTGTTTGGTTTCAGAAATATGGGAAGATAGATATTGTTGTCTGTAACGCCGCTGCCAATCCATCTACAGACCCAATCTTGTCTACCAAAGAAGCTGTCCTCGACAAGCTATGGGAAATCAATGTCAAATCTTCTATACTTCTCCTTCAGGTAAAGCTTTCCTTTATTTATAGTTTCATTCTTTTATCACAAGGATGCAAAACATAGTAAAGTGTTAGCTTTGTCTTTCTATGGCCAAATAGGTCAATTTTAGCTGTGATTTGACTCCTCCTCTGTTTTCATTTTACCAGGATATGGCGCCTCACCTAGAGAAAGGTTCGTCTATTATCTTCATAACTTCCATTGCTGGATTTCAACCACAAGGATCCATGGCTATGTATGGGGTCACTAAGACAGCTCTTCTCGGCCTAGTCAAGGTATGTATCAGTGTCTCCATCTCATGACTGAATGGTGCTGATGATGATAAGGATAATTAACATTGAACATCATATCTCAGGCACTTGCTGCTGAGATGGGCCCCGACACACGTGTGAACGCGGTTGCACCCGGTTTTGTTCCCACACACTTTGCTTCTTTCATCACCGGAAACTCCCAAGTGGTAATGTTATAAGATTGAAACTGTTAGATGTAGGTTATGATTGTATTGTATATTAACACAACACTTGTGGATTTGCTCCAGAGGGAAAGCATTGAAGAGAAGACTCTGCTTAACAGGTTAGGAACAACCGGAGACATGGCTGCCGCGGCGGCTTTCTTAGCATCAGATGACTCTTCTTACATCACCGGAGAAACTTTGGTCGTTGCTGGAGGAATGCCATCAAGACTTTAAACGAATTCCCCACCAATAATAGCGTAAGCAAAATAGAAACAGGGGAAAAAAAAGAAGTATAGTCTAGATCCTTTTTAAAAGTTCTCAGCGAAATAAAAGTTCTAAGAAAAAAGAAGAGGAAGTTGTAATAATAACATGAGGCCATTGGATACCTTTGTTGGTCTTGTAAAAGATAATTTCTTAATGTCATTAAGAAAAAATCATTTGGTTCACTCTCTTTGATGGTTCTATTTCAGAGTTAGAACAATGCATCTATCATGTGAATATTGTTCTTGCAACATAATATATACATTACTTACTTGATTAGCAAGAAAGAGATTCAAAATCTCAATACAATACTATCCATAGATATTGAAGCCAAAAAGGGAAAAAAAAAACCATCCATAGATATTCTCAGTTCACAGCTGCAAGAGAGATATCTCTATAATGAGATAAAAGAAGCTACCAAGCATTTATCTTTTCTTTCCTGATCGAAAGAGATCGAAAACTCGAATGCACATCGGACATGTCGACCTTGGGAAGAGCATTGTTCATGGCATTTCTTAGATTCTTCTCATCAGCAGCATCATAGAAACATCCACGTCTCTTCGAGTTCCTTACGAGCTTTGTCCAAATTGAACCACTCAGAGCCAGAGTTCTCTCGTTCCCAATCACCCATAAACAATGCCTTGCACGAGTCAGTGCCACATTGGCTCTTTGACGGTTAGAGAGAAACCCTATGTTTCCGTTACCGTTGCTTCTAACGGTTGATATGATAATAATGTCTTCTTCTCCTCCTTGAAACCCATCAACCGACCGAACATTCAAAGTAAAAAGGCTATCTGATACGGAACTGTACTTATCTCTGAACCTCTCTTGGATTGCTCTAACTTGACCTTTATAAGGTGAAATAACACCAACACTCATCTTCCTCTTTGTCTCACTTGAAACTGTTTCAAAAATTAGGCAAAATTAAGAATTACTATATGAAACAGATTATATATATATACAAGATAAATAAACATTTTACCTTTGTGAAGACTGGATAAGATCTCAGAAACCACAGCAACCTCAACCATATTCTTAGGACTATGTCCATCACCAAAATCTTCTTTCCCAAGTCCTACGTTGATGAACGAGAAAGAACCAAACATGTTTCCTCGAAGAAACCGCTTCTCGTAGATGCTTTCTTTAACAATGGCATCATCAGAGATCTTACCATCATAAAACTCCTTGTTGGGGAAACGACTTATAGAGGGATGCATACGGTATTGAATATTAAGCAAATGTTTCTTGTGTCCAAGCAAAACCAATCTCTCAAACAAGCTTCTTCCAAATTTGGCCTTCTCACATACCTACGCATACAAGACTATGTTTCAGATGCAAATCTCAAACACAAATAGAGTAAGACAAAAGAGAGTACCTCGCTTTGAACCATTGCTGGTAGTTGAAGCTCATCTCCTATTAGAACAGCATGGCGTAAGCCATGAAGTTGCAATGCAGCAACTGATTCACATTCCTTAAGTTGGGCCGCCTCGTCAACTACAAGCAAGTCTATTGACCCTGTTCGTCCCGCGGTCATTGCTGCAGCACCCGAGGCAGTGCAGAAGATTACGTGTGCGTTTTGTAGGCAGAATCTCTTTACATCTTTGTTTATCGACGAGGCTGGAATCTGATAACGTTTTGATAGCAAACGTAGAGTCTGAAGGCAATCAACGCGGATGTTGTTAAAGCGATCGAATGTGAAGCTTCCATATATCTCCAGCAGGAAACGTCTGGCTCGGCGAAGAGCTTGACGAGCTTTGATCATATTCTTCACATCGTTAGATGATATAAAAGACTTAGGAAGATGTGTGTACAAATCCACCATATCCTTCTGGACCTTCTCCATTGTTTCATTTAGCCCATTAAACTTTTGCCTTACAAACTCCCCAAATGTAAGAATAAGAATCTTTTCTTTCTTTTCACCTTCTTCCTTCTTTAATCCTTCATTTGAACCACGAAACATTTTCATTACAAACTCACCAACTGTTGTAAGA
Organism: Erysimum cheiri; assembly: GCA_900406345.1. Taxonomy (NCBI): domain Eukaryota; kingdom Viridiplantae; phylum Streptophyta; class Magnoliopsida; order Brassicales; family Brassicaceae; genus Erysimum; species Erysimum cheiri. The sequence continues at coordinate 32,099 of OVAQ01000345.1, read as the reverse complement.
ATGTTTTTGTCTTCTTGCCTCTCCCTTACTTCACTCAACAAGAGATACTTCTTGTAATTAGACTCTGCATTCTCTAGAAAATCTATGACTGACTTCAAACTCCGTTCCCATCCAGTCAATGGCGAATACAGTTTACGCAATTCACTGATGCGATGATCAAGAAAGACTTCAAGGAGATCATTATTCCCTCTGTCGTCTATCCCCATTCGGACTCGGTTTCCGACTAAAACAATATCCCCAAGCCCGTAAGTAGAATGTTCTGGTGAAGAAGATTCCTTAAATAAAGCCAAGACCCTTGATGCAACTTGTACCACAGCCGTGTTTGTAGGAGCACACACAACTGTTTTGCAACTTAGTTTGAGAAGAGCAAAGAGAAGAGTAGCGACCGTCTTTGTCTTGCCAGTACCAGGAGGTCCCCAAATCAGTTTCACACTAGTCTTGTCGCGGATTTTTCTCGTCTCCAAGCATGCCAAGATTGCAGATTCTTGAGAAGAGTTCAACTTCGCTGATCGTATAATATCCAATACATCATTTCCATAGTTCCTAGAAGAAACAGGTTGTTCTGTAACCTGAAATACAAGGAAAACCACATTAGAAGTCAAAGCAAAAGCAAAACTGATCATCTCTCTTTGACGTACTTACCGCGGTATTTGCCTGAAGGACACTCTTGATAAGACCCAAGTTGGCATCTCCATTGTGCAATGCTTTCCAGATACGAGTGTTTGTGGTTAGATTCATAAGAAAAACACCGGAACGAAATGAAAATATCTCATCAATGGATATGTATTCAGAGGAATGAACAGAGAAGTTTAGCTCATCTTCAACAGAGAATACATAAGCAAGAATCAGCGGGTTCAAATCCTCAACGCGTCTTGGTCTTTCTGCTTTAGTGAGAGCAATGAGATCTCCATGTTTTGGCTCGTAGCTTCCTTGTGCAACACTCATCAGTATTGATATATTGAAATTGTTTGATCTTCCACTCGGTAATTCAATTGTCCCAGCTTCCATGGAACGTATGCGAAAGACAGGAGCTTTCCACAAAGATGTCAAGCTTGACAACAACTCTCTACGTGTTTCCTCTAGTAGAGGAGGAACAAAGCACTTAAGGTATTCATCAACGGACCAAAACATGTCTGGTATCGCCCTTATCTCCTCCTTGTTGATATCATTGTTGAGAATAACATTGATGGACCAAGAGAAGATCTGTTTAACAAAACTTGTTATCTCGTTCCTCTCCATGTTACAGAATCTTTCTGCAATATAATAACAAAGAAAAAACATGATCAGTTATGTTCCTACTTCATAGCAGGTCATAGCTACATAGAAACGAAAACTGGCTTACTAGGCAAACTAAGAATAGTAAGTATGATGATAAGTGGGAAGCAATTTTATTCAAGAACTGAGGAAGGAGAATCAACAAAGCCAAACGAAAATAAGGCAAAACCTGGATTATCAGTTTGGTCTACTTAAAGGAGCAAAGAAGGCGAAAGGTCAAACAGAACTGGGAAGGTATCTGCGAGTAATTTCAACAATTTCCTAGAAAAATAGTGTTAAATAGATTTGGATATTTTTTAAATATTTAGACAGACATATATATTAAGTGAATATAGCAGTAGCGCCTTGCATGCATAAACTAGAAGTTTTAGTCCATTTACATTACTCATTATATCTTTTAATCTTTGAAAACTTTCATTTGATTCGTACTACCTTTTTGGTGTACGAGAAATTAGTTCACTTAAGGAAGAAGAAAGGAAAGGTCGGAAACTTAAGAACGAAGCATCTTTATAGATTGGTGGACACCATTTGCCTGCTTTTTAGTCAGCATAATTATCATGATTATTAAAGTTTAGTCACATCACTACTTTTATATAATACAATTCGTAAAAAAGAAAATATCCTACAATACTACACAATAGTGACTCCCAATGGAAAAAGCGGATCGAGCGGATCAAGCGGAACTAATGCATATCAAGCGGATATGGTAGAACAAGTGCGGATCAGATTGATTTGACAGTTCAAAATATATGTTTGAATGGTAAAAACGAATCAAGTTAGTACGGTTTAAATATTACAAATTTTATATTAAATTTTAGATAATGTCATACATATTAAAATAAAATATATAAAATTATAATTTGCTATTTTAATGTACCATTTAAATATGTATTTTTCCAATTAAATATACAAATATTTATATATTCTTGTTATTGTTAACAATATTTAGCATTTTAAATATAATATAATAATATCATCGTAAGCATAGCAACATATGTGTTTTATCATTGTATAAAAAAATATTAAACTATCAAATTTAATGTTTTATAGAAATTTGATAACATAAAGTATAAATGAATTAACCATATATATACATACATATACATGTTTAGCGTTATTACAACATCATTAATAATATTTTATATATTATAACTTATGTAATTTAAATTATATCAACTGCTAATAAAAATATGTACTTAATAAAATATAAAAAAGAAATGTCGGAATTTCTATAAAAAAAACTGAGAAAAATAAGAAGAAAAGAAAACCAGAAGATTCATTGGTATGCTCACTAATTGGGGGATTAATCTAAATTGCTCCTCAGAGCCAAAGAATTAATCTACATACTCTCCTCTAATCCACATACTCTACTCTTTTTAATGAAAGAACGAAACTACCCCTCTACTAGGTATACGTGGTACAACTGGTACCCCTATCTACCAGTTGTACCAGATATCCTATATTCTCCTGGTTGTACCTCCTCTTAGTTGTACCACCTGGTTGTACCTCCTCTTAGTTGTACCACCTGGTTGTACCTCCCTAGTTGTACCACCTCGTAGTTGTACCACATAGTTGTACCAGAATATTCCCGAATATTCTCTAGTTGTACCAGTTACACTCCGAATAAAAGGATTCAAACCATGGACGCGTGAGCTTGCGCATGGAGCTCGCAACCACTGAGCTATTGTGTTTTTCGTTGAACACTTACCGATTTAATTGTATTTAACCCTTATCACCCGAAAACAACCCTCATTAAGAGTAATTTTGTCTTTTTACAATTGAAGAGTATTTGAGACTAAATTTTGAATCCGAGGAGTATCTCAGATTAAAACTCCACTAATGGGGGTGTTATTACTGTTTAAAGCGGATCTCTCTTTTTCCCCTGCAAACATTCTTCCCTTTTTTTTTTTTTTTTAATTTACTATTTCAAACCCGAGTTATGCCGCAAGGTTGGTTTTTTTTTTTTTTGTTATACATTTTTTTCTGTTTTTTTTTTTTTTCGATTTAATAATTTAATATATATTGTTTAGAATCAATTTTTTTTCATAAGTTTTTGATAATTGCAATGGTAATTTTGTTTTTTTTTTTGTTATTATTATTTACACCATCGTATCATCATATGATTTTTGAGTATTTAATTATCTAAATTTTGTTTTTGAATACGTTTAAAGTTTATTACGTTAAGAAATAAGTTTAGAGATTATAAACCCTTAGTTCTTGATTTGTTTCTCACTCACAAACCAGAGATATTACTCTTTGATGTCTAAATTGTGAATGTTGTTGATGAATCTCTTAAAGTACTTTAGGTTTAGCCACTTCAACATTTGTCTTCTTAATCTTACATAGTCTCCGACGATAAAGAAAAACAAACTTGATCTAAATACATTTCTTTTTTTTTTTGCGATAAGTCGATGAACAAAACAATGCTTTAAAAGCAACTATTTATTCTAAATCTAAAAGTTACACGAAGAATTATATACAATATATTTGTTTCAGTGTGCATATTGCTAATTTTAAGTTAAATAGTTGAACCTTATAAACTTGATTTCATACAATTTTTTTTTAAAAAATACTCTCTCTAATTCAAATTAGTTATCGTTTAAGGTTTTTCATATAGATTAAAAAAACAATTAAATTTTTTAGTTTATCTTTCTTTAATACATCCTTTATTTTTTTAATTGGTCAAGATATTTAAATAGTCGGGATAAAATTAGAATATTTATCAAATATTTGTATTGAAAATCTAAAATTACAATTATTATGAAACACATTTTTTACTCTAGAACGACAACTAAAACCAAATGGAGGAAGTATCAATCAATACAATAAAACTTCTTAGATTCTCTCCAGAACCTGACACATCAGCTTTCTGGTTTAAGGAAGAGTTAACACATCAGTTAAAATCATTAACCAATTAAATTATAACAAATAATACATATCATCTTTTTCTGTGCTTAGGTGAATATATCATATAATTAAAATCTTCTATTTTCCTGTAATCTCTTTTTTTGTATGAATGTTAAATTCTATTTTCCTATAATTTCGACGTCAATTCTCTGACCAATCGGAATTTCGTACTTCAGCATCAAGGTCTGAACCTAATTGAGCAAAGGCCCCGACGTGGTGGAGATCCCTCCTCGTCCAATATTCCGCTTCGGGCTCGAGAACTCGTAAACCCATAAAGGTTCAATTTTTATATTCTTTCTTTTTGTTCTGTTGATTTCAATGGGTTTAATTTTTATTTCACACAAATGAGATTTAGAAAGTTAATTGCAAAAGCACAAAAGCAGTTTTAAATATTATTTTTTTCATAGGATTAAAAATATTCCAAACAGAGTATTTGAGGAAAATAAACTCTTTGTTTCCCTTTCTTATCTCTCCTATGTTTTTTTCTCTTTCAATTAATGAGATTCCCACCTATTTTCTATTTAACATCGGAAAAAAATAATCATGTGGCCAAAAAAACTGATGTATATTTATTATTAAATAATATGATTGGGTGTTAATTTTAAATGATGTAACAGCTTGAAAGAAAAAACTAATGTGTCATCACCATTACCAAAAAAAAACTTTCATCTTTTATTGTATTGATTATTATAAAATCAAAAAACACTTATGGTTAAAAACTTAAAATAGATTCATGAATGGAGATATATATGCCGACCTCGAACATCATTCTAACGCCTCCCCATTCAAGGCCAAAATTTTGATCCAAAAATACAATAATACTTCTATAGTTATAAACTTATACTAACCTGATTGAAAAATAGTACAGTAAAATGGAGCAAAACAAACTTAAAAAAAAAAAAAAAAAACAAATTTACAGTTGAAGCTTTTAATGTACACAAAACATAACCCCATTCATTGTAAGAGGCAAAAACTTTAAATGGTTTCCTTTCCCATATCTCTCTTTCACTCTTAAGGCCTAACTCATGACTATACACTTGTATATATATGATCTATAGAATGTAATAGCGAAGCAAAAGATACATGCATACGTAATGTTAAAGAAGTATGTGTTTCAGATAGGAATAACATCAGCATTCTGATTCTCGTCACAGGTAATGATAAGGCCTTCCACATAAGTTGGGAGGAGGCAACGCCACCATTTGCAGCCAGTGGCGACTGATTCCACAGGAGGAATGATCATGAGAACCTTGTCGTGTCGCCTCACCATTCCCATCACGCTTACGGTGCTCCCTTCGTTTATATATCTGATCAACAAATTCAGTAATAGTATCATAAAAATAGCCAAGAAGATCATCTGTGTGTGTGCATGTAAGATGTGACTAAGACAGAGACCAACATTTCATTTTGGTTCTTTGATGGGCAATAAAGCAGTATAAAGATCTCTTCTTTTGTAATAAAGCTATTTACTTTGAGAATCTCTCTGGTTCTGAGAAGAGTTCAAAGCACAGAAAGATTCTTCCTTTAAACTAAAGCCATTTACTTTATGTGAAGGATTAAAAGCACAAAATGATCCTTTCTTTGAACTAAAATAGGAAACCAAATCTCATGCCCTAAAGTAAATGGCTTTACTTTTAACCCTTCACATAAAGTAAATAGTTCTCACTGACTTTTCTTCCCTTACTCACAAGTCCATCAGTCAGAGACATAAGTCTATGGTTGGTTAGTTTCCATTTAGCCGTTCAGTTGAAAACAGGGGTTTTAAAAGTTTGGGTAAAGTTTCAAGTTTTAGATTAGGTGATAATCACACTTATAAGGTTTGAAGAGTGACTCTAGTAGTAAATGGAGTTTGTTTTGAGGGATTGTTTGTATTTAAATTTATCAAAGAATAAGGTTGAAGATGTGTAGCATAAACGAAAGGAAAGATGTATGTGTTAATAATACCATGCCGGCACAGTTATCATTGGAAAGGTTGAGATCCGCCAACCATTGTAGAAAGCTTGGAGATAAATCCTTAGTCTGTGAGGTTACATTAGCTACTGTTGTCGGTTTGACAATTGGAGAAACTTTAGATCCATATCCTGCTTTAACAAGTGCTCGCAATCCGGATTGAAAGTCCGAAATGTAAAAATCGGACACATATCTCTGCGATATAAACAAGTAAAACAATGATCATCAAATATACAGATGAAACACTTGAAAATGAGCGGAGAATAGAGTGAGAAAAAAACTCAGCATGTCTAGATCCCCACGAAAAGCATCTATGTTTCAGGTTAGCGGATTTTCCACAAAAACCTTTGTACTCGTACAATTCCGTGGACACGTAAACACATCTCGGTATATATTATAGCCTCTGGTATGAAGACTCAAGCGGGATACTTCCACATGTTACAACCTGCAAACAAAAACGTAAAAACACCTTAATTGAAACACATAACAATACATCATCGATCACTCAAAGACAAGATTTAGCAACTTAGATGATCATTACAAGTTACCATATCAGGAATACTGATTAGTCTCACTAACTAAACCAATGACCACAAAAAAGGCAATAAATATGACATTCTAACCCATCAGATGATTAGTGAAGTTTTGGAAAATTGAAAAACAAAGCTTGACACGTGGCAATTCAATGGAAAAACTTGAGTAGCTGAGGTGCAGGGGCGGATGCAGGTGAGGGAGAGTGGGGTCAACTGACCCCAACAAAATTTTAATTACCCTATATGTTTTCTAAGGAAATGTAATATTGGCTCCATTTAAAAATTTAGATTGACCCCAACAAATCTAATTTAAAGTCATATTTTCCTTAAAAAGTTCTCAAATCTAGATTGTCTAACTAAAAATATATTTGATTTCTTTAAATTGAACCCAAATCTATATTAATAATTTAAGCCATGTAAATTTTTTAAAAACTCAGCTTATAATTATATGAAAAAATTTGTTTATAATATATATTTTCAATATTATTTTTTGTTATATATATTTTGACCCCACTAAATTTTTTTTTCTAGGTCCGCCACTGCTGAGGTGGACACTCTAAAAAGCTTAGAAAACCCCCTTTTTATTAGTTATAAACTTATAATAGAACCTGATTGAAAAAATAGTTAAATGGAGAAAAAAAAACTAAAAACAAAACATACAAATTTACAGTTGAAGCTTTTAATGTACAGAAAACATAAACCCCATTCATTGTCAGAGGCAAAAACTAAATGTTTCCTTTCCCATCTCTTTCTTTAGTTTAAGGCCTAACTTTAGACTATACACTTATATATATGATCTATATAATGTAATAGAGAAGCAAAACATACATGCATACGTAATAGCATCAATTGTAACAAGCAAGTCCAACAGAGTACACGTTCGAAAATTTATACTAAGTAAAGGGGGTACTCTAAGCTTTTTAGAGTGTCCACATCATCTACTCAAGTCTCTCCATTGAATTGCCACGTGGCACGTTTTGTTTTTCAACTCTAGGCACAACAGAAAAAAGAATAATGACCACGATCGATGACTCTTGGCCTTTCACACTTGGATTCAAATTCCCATCTTCCATCTTCTTTAAGAGATCGGTCACTATTGCCCAAGTTTCATCAGAACGCGGTCCATAAAAGCTAAGGTATGAATTCTTCTTTTTTTATTGGGTTAAAGGTATGAATTCTTCTATTCTAGAGATAGTTTCGATGAAGAATTGTTGAAGATCTTTAAACCTGCGCTTTTCCCTTGGGCTTTGGTCGTGTTGGACGTGTTCAAGCTGGAGTTTGTTATAGGTTGTATCCAAAAGTCATCTATGATGCTTTCCCACAGTATCAGTTACCAGAAATTATACGGACTCCATTGGAAGAGTTATGCCTGCATATCAAAAGTTTGCAGGTTGAATCCATACGATCATTCTTGGCCAAGGCACTGCAGCCACCTGATGCGCTTGCTGTTGAGAATGCTATTGAACTTCTCAAAACAATTGGGGCTTTAGATGACATGGAAGATCTTACACCCCTTGGTAAGCCGCAAGTCGTTGGTCTTTCTGATTGTGCATTTTAATGTAATAGTTTCTAATATATGTTATACTCAAAACCATCATGTTACAGGTCGGCATCTTTGCACACTACCAGTACTACCCGTAGACCCAAATATAGGAAAGATGCTTCTTATTGGAGCTATCTTCCAGTGCGTCAATCCTGCTGCCGCTGAAAGAAGTTGGAGGAAAATGTATCTTCTTTGACTACAAAACTTGGTTGATTCGTTTCTTTAGTTTGCTTATCTGATAATATGCATTTTATTAGACTGGCAAAGTATGTATGTGGTTGTGAGGATGATATTGATATAAGAAATTCATATATGCTATAATTGACTGTGGCTCTTGATGAACGTTTGTGATCACTGCATTATTGTAGTACTTAAAGGAGTGAGTAGTTTTTAATATGTGAGATTTGGTGTCATTAGCTTTTCTCTGCAGTTCATACATGGAAGTTGATGTCTTCAAGTGAACCTTTTCTAGGCTAAAAGATTGAATCCATCTCTCTGTTTTTTTTATGGCATCCCATGTTTTTCTCTTTCGGCGTGGAAAATAAAAAGAGATTAGGAGAGAGTGAAGATGGTTCAGATGATGATGTCTTGTGCACTCTTACCTTTGGTTCCTTAATTACCTCGGGTAAGTTTCATTTTTCTTTCCGATATTTACTCAATCATCGAATGTTCTTTAGTTTGATAACATCTTAATGATGCTTCAAACTGTGTTAGGAAGTTGAGTTTATAAAGAAGGGAAGCTTGACTACTGAAGAACTTGAGGCATTTGTTTCAGATTTGCAAGTAGTTGGAACAAAAGCTGGACAAAAGAAAGGTCAAGGGAGGTGGAGGTAGAGGTAGTGCTCGTGAAGCTGCTACAGAAAAATCTATCTCTCAGTTGGAATGTATGGGAGTGAGAATATATGGAGTTAATAAACCTCGTGGGGATGATTCTGCCGATGAGATATGATGGGACAATATTGCTGGATATGACAGTAAGCTTTGGTTACATCTTTGCTCTTCTATCCCATAAATTTGCTATATTAGCTTCTCTTAAGATGCAAAGAGATAAAATATACAATATTGATGGCTCTTCATAGTCCTGAAGTATATGATGATATTGTACGTGGTACACGGTCCAAATTTGAATCTAACCGACCTCGGGCTGTTCTATTTGAGGATCCACCAGGTTAGCCCAAGAAGAGTGCAATTGCATTTTCATCCTTCTTTGTAGGAATAAATTTGAATCTGATGTCCAACTCTGACCTTAGGAACTGGGAAGACATCTTGTGCACGTGTTATTGCTAATTAGGCGGTGAGTAGTGGACAACTTGCAGACCCTTCTTCACCTTTTGGATAATTTTGGAAACTTGAGCTCCAACTTTTTGCAATTTGTTGCCAAGGGCGTACAGTTGCTGTATGTGCCGCTTGATAGTACTGAGAGTGAGCAGCTTCTTGGGGCTATGTTTCCCACAAGCAAATGAGCTCCTTGATGGTGTGGTTATATTTCTTGATGAAGTGGAAATAAAAGACTACCCCGCGGCCTAGCGCGGGTTCGAACCTAGTTATAGGAAAAAGAGACAAAGCAGCATCCTAAACTAAGAACATATATTAATATAAAGATTAATGTGAGACCGTTTCCAACTTCTGATAGAGAGTGTCATGACTAGTTCTCAAACTTATTAGTAGAAGTGATCTTCCGCTTAATTATTAGTTCTAACTTGTACGCTTCCGCTTTGGATATTGCGAGGGCTCCCACCAGTTGATAGGTCAGCCCATAGCCACAATGAACTTGCCGTGCTACGTAGCAAGTCAGATGGGTCACAAGGAAGTGCTAAGATAATATTATTGTGTTGCTTTTTCATGACCATGAGAACCTCTGCGTAGTCATGGTCTTCGACAACGTCTTTTGCGATTATCATCAAATTTGATGGTCCATAAAGATGATCCATTGCCCACGTAAAAACGTCGCTATGGATGGTGTGATACTTTCCATTAGAGTTAGACCCTCCTGAAACAGTAAATGAGCGAAGATCAGAGATGCTCAACAAGACAAGAGAAACAACACATGGATTTCATAAGTTAGATGAAAGGACAAAAACCTGTTTGCACAAACTTGACTCCGGCGGATTCAAAGTCAACTGCGGTCTGCTTGGTAACTGAATAAGCAGTGATTGATACATCACCAACATAACCAGCGTTTGCGAGAGATGATCTGATATTAGCAGAGACGGAAGCAAGAGTCAGGTGATCAGGGATTGGGCAATCATCCAGGTCCCAGAAGACACCAGTCTGAGCCGCTACAAGGTTTTACAGAACAAGAAAAAAAGGGCATTGATTAGACTATGACAGGGGTTATAAACTAAGACAAGACTTGAAACTTGAGAATATAGATTAGATCAACAAAAAAATAAAAGGCAATTCAGATTCAGATTGATTATACTATGACAGGGTTATAAATTAAGACAAAGACTTGAAACTTGAGATAGATTAGATCAACAAAAAATAATCTATTGAATGAATATCAGATCGACTAAGATGTTCATAATTAAAACGACAGTCAAAGAAAAAATGATTTGAATCCAATAAATTACAGACAGATGTAGTATAAGGAAGAGGCAGAGACAGAACTTACCGTAAAACAATCCGCTGGTCGGGGCAGGCATAGGTTTCGTTCCAACGGCGGAATTAGGTTTGGCGGTGGCCGGTGGCTGCGGAATAAAAGAAAGAGGCGTCTAGTTATTTTATTTTTTGGATGTTAAGAGCGACTAAGGCCCAATTTAAATAGGCCCATTCATTCATTAATCTAGTTATTAATCTAGTCTCTAGAGGATCCTTAAGGAGGAGATATTTAAGAGAGAAAATTAAAATTGAAGTACATTTTATAAAGTAGGTTTTAAGTGAAAAGAAAATAGTGTAGATTTCAATATTTTTTAATATATATAGACAGCCATATTAAGTGAAGATAGCACCTTGCATGCATATATAGACAGAATTTTAGTCAATTTACATTACTCATTATAGTATCTTTTAATTTTTGAAAATTTTCATTAGTACTACTTTTTTGGTGTACTAGAAGAAATTCGTTCACTTAAGGAAGAAGAAATGAAAGGTAAGAAACTTAAGAACAAAGCATTTTATGGATTGGTGGACATAATTTGCCTGGTTTTCGTCGTCGTAAATCGTAATCATCATGATTATTTGAGTTTAGTCACATCACTATATTTATATTATAATTCGTGAAAAAGACAATACTCTACAATACCACACAAACAATATTTTGATCCCCTACCAAAAAAAAAAACAATATTTTGATCCAAAAATACAATAATACTTCTATAGTTATAAACTTATACTAACCTGATTGAAAAATAGTACAGTAAAATGGAGCAAAACAAACTAAAAACAAAAAACAAAAACAAATTTACAGTTGAAGCTTTTTAATGTACACAAAACATAACCCCATTCATTGTAAGAGGCAAAAACTTTAAATGGTTTCATTTCCCATCTCTCTCTTTCTTCACTCTTAAAAGGCCTAACTCTTGACTATACACTTATATATATGATCTATAGAATGTAATAGAGAAAGAAAAAGATACATGCATACGTAATGTTAAAGAAGCATGTGTTTCAGACAGGAATGACATCAGCATTCTGATTCTCGTCACAAGTAATGATAAGGCCTTCCACATAAGTTGGGAGGAGGCAACGCCACCATTTGCAGCCAGTGGCGATTGATTCCGCAGGAGGAATTATCATTAGAACGTTGTCGTGTCGCCTCACCATTCCCATCACGCTTACGGTGCTCCCTTCTTTTATATATCTGATCAACAAATGAAGTAATAGTATCATCAAAATAGCCAAGAAGATCTCAAATACATGATCATCTCTGTGTGTGCATGTAAGATGTGACTGAGACAGAGACCAACACTTTATTTTGGTTCTTTGATGAGCAATAAAGCAGTATAAAGATCCCTTCTTTTGTAATAAAGCTATTTACTTTGAGAATCTTTCTGGTTTTGAGAAGAGTTCAAAGCACAGAAAGATTCTCCCTTTGAACTAAAGCCATTTACTTTATGTGAAGGGTTAAAAGCACCAAAAGATCCTTCCTTTGAACTAAAATAGGAAACCAAATCTCATGCCCTAAAGTAAATGGCTTTACTTTTAACCCTTCACATAAAGTAAATAGTTCTCACTAACTTTTCTTCTTACTCATAAGTCCACCAGTCAAAGACAAAAGTCAATGGTTGGTTAGTTCCCATTTAGCCGTTCAGTTGAAAACAGGGGTTCTAAAAAGGCCATATTTTGGGTGAAGTTCATGTTTTAGATTAGGTGATAATCACACTTCCAAGTTTTGAAGAGTGACTCTAGTAGCTAAAAGGGTCTGTTTTGAGGGATTCTTTGTACTTAATTTTATCAAAGGAAATCAAAGATGTGAAGAAGAAAGGAAATCAAAGATGTATGTGTTAATAATATCATACCCTTCTTTGAGACGCATGGCACAGTTATCATTGGAAAGATTGCGATCCGCCAACCATTGTAGAAAGCTTGGAGATAAATCTTTAGTCTGTGAGGTTACATTAGCTACTGTTGCCGGTTTGACAATTGGAGAAACTTTTGATCCATATCCTGCTTTAACTAGTGCTCGTAATCCAGATTGGAAGTCCGAAATGTAAAAATCCGACACATATCTCTGCTCGTAAACAAATAAAACAATGATCATCAAATATTCAGATGAACCACTTGAAGAGAGAATAGAGTATAGAACACTATGAACCTCGGCATGTCTAGATCCCCATGAAAAGCATCTATGTTTCGGGTTAGCGGATTTCCCACAAAAACCTTTGTACTCATACAATTCTGTATCCACGTAAACACATCTCGGTATCCTTTGGTACGACGACTCAAGCGGGATACTTCCACATGTTACAACCTGCAAACATTAACGTAAAAACGCCTTTGAAACAGACAACAATGTAGCATTGATTACTAAAAGACCAGATTTAACAACTACAGGATCCTTTACAAGTTATACTGATTTTCTCTTCAATTGAAATTGTCAAAATCATTAACTATCCTAGTCTTACTAACTAAGCCAATGATCACACAAAAGTAGGCAATGGATATGACATTCTAACTCATCAGATGATTAATTAACTTACTTTATTCATCAGATTACCAATTAGCTAAGCTAATGCACAAAATTAGCAAAAAAAGTGAAGCCCCTTACTAAAATAGGAAAGACTCAAACGAAAGTGAAAAGTGAAGAAAACTTGCCCCTGTGACCTTGACGAACTGTCCATCAATGGCGCCTCTAATTACAGCATCTGGATGATTCTTGATGAAACTCATCAACCCTCTTCTTCTCCAAATACAATTCCATACGAAAACCACGACGGCCGGAAAAATCGCCGCCACAATAACCACCACAACTAATGGCTTCTTCACCGCAAAAGATAAAAACCCCCCAATTAGTAACCCCATCCCTGCAACTACAATCACTGCCCAAATCACAGCCTTTGGTACTCTAAACCCGACCCGAACCGGATCCGAATTCAGAACCGTCACACTTGATCCGTATTTCGGTTTGGTCGATCTTAAATTACTCGTTTGATGATGATGATGATCAATTGGACCTGACCTTCTTGACCCAGACCCAATTGGACCGGACGAATTAAGCGGACCGGAGGTAATTAAACCGGTGGGATGAAGCTGAGAAAGAGGACCAGAAGATTTTCTAATTTGACCCGATTGAGATCCGGATCGAGCGACAGATCCACTATTTGGATTCGAAGACGATGCGGAAGTGAAACGTGGCGGTGGTTGTCTAGCTGATTCGCCGGAGAAAATCGACGGAGGTCTTTGGAAAGAGGTGGGATCAGCGACGGAGATGTCAAACATCCTTCCGAGTTCGCCTGATTTTTTGATATCGCCTCCGGTGTAAGGCATAGCACGAGCCGCCATTGTCGGTGGTCGTTCTTTTGGTTGATCGAGTTTACCTGAAACGTAGAGTCCGCTTGGTAGCTGATGAGATTGTAAACTACCCGCCATTGCTAGAGAGAGAAAAATGGAGAAATTTGTTACTCTTTCTCTCTCTTCTTTGGGTGATTTTTGAAGAGAGAGAATGTGTAGCAGTGTTTAAGTGTTTTGAGTGGCAGTGAAGATGAAGGAGAAAGAAAGGAGACGATAGAGGTAAATGACGGTTTTACCCCTGTGTCTTTAAAACTTGATGACGTAATTTTGTAATTATTATTTGAAATAAAAACAAAACTTGGACGAAGAGGTTTCTATTTTTCCGAAAGGCTTTTGATTGGTTTATGTGCCACACAAGCCCCATATGTTTGTGGTTTCTGTCCCCAAATTTAAAGATTTCTTTTTTTCAAATTACCCCTTTTTTATTTATTTTTTCCTAATTCACCCCTTTATAAAAATGTCTCCTTGTTCACATACCAAATAAGCATCAAGTAATGATTTTCCATCATCACAAGTTCACAACCATTTGGTAATTAGCATTGTAAATCTGTAGTCATTATGGAGTACTATATTCTAATATGCCTAGGTTTTTTCTTATTTCATTTAGGCTTAGATCCAATTCTTTGAACTTTCACAATTTTATTTTCCAAATACGATTATTACTATTATTATTCGATAAAATATGTGATCAGAATTCTTTACATTTATTTAAAAATGTATCAGTTTTGATTAGGGATTAATTTTTAAAAAAATTATAAGAAGTGCAAAAAATGTGTGCTCATAACAATTTGGAAATTGCTATATATAAATATTTTTGTTATATCTCAAGTAAATCTAATTATTGAAAATAAATAAATTTTTTCTTGGCAGCATTTATATTTTGATAAGAAAATGGAAGATTATAATTTATAAATGTTGAAAGATATGGAAGACTATATATTTTTTTAGGTATAAATATTGATGTTACAAAAAAAAAAAACTTTGGAAAAAGAAAAATGACAAACAAACAATAGTTCTTTGTTAAACAAAAATGAAAAAGATTAGGACCACGGCAGAGACCACCCAAAATTATCCTTCGACCATTAATATCGTTGGCTTACCCAATTTTTGAATTCACCATTTATTTTTGTAAGTAGTTAAAGTTGAGTATCTGACATTTAGTAAATAATTTACGTTTTCAATCTTATACATTAATTGGTTGACAGCAAAAATAAGAACCTAGCAGACGGTCAATCTTGAAATATTGTTATAGTGTACTATTTTTATTTTATTTTTGGTCCAAAATTGTTATAGTGTACAGTGTACTATAGTGGCTATTTTTTAGGTTCTATATATATATATATATATATATATTTTTTTTTAAGTTGAACCTATTTATAGTTAGAGATTTTTGAGAACGATGATTTATGTCTAACTGAATATCAATGACCGACTTCGAATCTTAGAAAAGTACAAATTCAAAAAAACTCAAAAATTCCAACGTTTTTTGTAAAAAAGTATTATTGTTAATAATCGTTGAACAACGTAATTTATGTATATCTGTATAGATATAACATTTGAATAACATAAATAGTAAGTTTAACAAAAAACATACTGTATAAACTATAAAGTCATCCCCTCTCCTTTTTTGCCCTCTTGTAAAGTTTTTTCTATTTATTTATAAAAACCTCCTGTAAAGTTTACCAAAGTGTTATTAACATTTCAAATTAAAAGTATTGAGTTGTTATTTGAACAACATGTCAACTTCGAATTGATTTTTAAATCCAAAAAGAGTGATCTCTGCATGTGTATTCATTTAAAGTTTTAAACGTTTGTGCTGGTGTCAAGAGGTTACAAACACAAGATATATATATGATACCATATTTTAGTTTAAAGAAAAGGTATGTGGGGCTACACACATTAGAAAAAAGTTGTGGGTAATTATACAATAACCAAAGAAGAGTTAAATTGCATGCACATTCAATTTCAAATCTTCAATTCCGTCACATTTCATATTCATTTATCATGATTCATATGTCCCTCCATTACTCATCATGGGTCTACAGATCCAACGACTCACATAAATTCCAAATGATCTCTTCCCCCACAAAAATTATTATATAAACAAAAAGTTAACTCTTTTTTTTATATATATATATAATGAATTTGAATTTGGTAAGTAGGTGTCTGTCCCTTTTTTTTTTTTTTTT
>OVAQ01000345.1:0-15736 GCA_900406345.1 Erysimum cheiri | reverse complement strand
TGCAAAGCTTTGTTTTCATTCATTCAAGGAGAAGATTACAAAGTTAAGAGTTTCACCCAAGATAAAGCTGGATACAACCAAGCAAATAGCATAATGAAAGTGCGATAAACAAAATAGATAATTCGACATAAAGATCCAATAGAACTCGGAGACATGAGCAAAGTAGCACCAAATCACATGCGAGACTAAGGTACGTCGAAGCCACATTCGCGATCCGTTCGGGAAAGTGATGAATTGTCCTTATCATGAGACATTGGGACGTTGAAAAGATTTTTGTAGGCTCGAGTCTCACCGGCACAAGACAAGAGATTAAGAACATCAAGTTCTCATCGATGATAGCAATAGATGAGACTAATACCAGATTTTGAGTTAGATTCTCGCAGAGCCAATTCAAGGATGTCGTTTCAAGGTATGAGAGGTGTCTGTCCCTTTAAAGCTTATTTTGTTTGTTCATCGAGTTCGTCTCTTCAAAATTATGTCATCAACATATAATACTAGTATTTTCTAGGCTTGTACATACACTTTTTAAATTTTAATATAAAGATTTTGTTACTTGGAGTTTTTCTTAGAATACAATGCTTTATAATACTATTTTCTAGGTTTGTGTATGCACTTTTCTGGTTTATAATTTCGGATTTCAATTTGGTTCGGTTTGAGAATTTTGGACAATGTACTAAAATTGAGTTCTATTTTGCTTTGGTTTTGGTTTGGTTTTTATGTCGACCTTACTAGTATTTCTTAAGGAAACGAAATCACTTTGTTTAAGTATAAATCTTTAGTTATTTACCTTAAATGTGAGTATGTGACAATCAATTTGCTTTTTTTTTTTTTTAATCAATTTGCTTTTCTTTTCTTTTAACTTAAGTGACAATCAAGTAATATATATGGGGGTTATATTGGTAATTATTTCTTGAATGGGTTATTCGTTATATGTATATTCCATAGATGAATAAATTAAGGTTTATCAGAGTTTAGAAGTTTCCTAATACACCAACCAATATTAAACACCGTTAGGCGACGTCGTATTCAGTAGCAGCCAACCACACGGAAGAAGTAAAAACCAATAATTTCTTTTTAATTGTTTGTTTGACTGTCAATGTTACATTAGAGAAAACTTCTTGGTTCTTCAAAGAACTTTGAGCAACTTACAGAGAAATTCGATGGCAACATCGAAGCTCCAAGCTCTCTGGAATCATCCAGCAGGACCTAAGACAAGTGAGTCAATTCTAATTAGTTTTAGTTAGATTTTGGCTCTGTGAGACTTGATCATCAAGATCTTGATTATTGAGCAATCAAATATTTGTAGAATTTCATTTTTTTTGTCGCTCAATTCGCTTAGTTACTGACCTCAATTCCAATTCTCGGGTGGTTCCATAACAGATCCTACTTAGTTTCTGAAATGAAGTATCTCTGCATCAAATCAAACTTTTGAATCTGAGGATGTATTTGATATGTTGCTACGATCTTTGACTTTTCTTATTTGTTCAACGCTACGAACTTTGACTACGTAGGAATTTTGATTAAAGAAAAGCTTAACCGAATGGTTTATGCATAGATTCTGATTCGGTTTGGATTGGTTTGAGTACGGTTGGTTTGGTTTAGATTGGTTTTATTTAAATGCTCAGTTTTTCTCCAATGGATTCTAAATTTTTTAATTGGTAGCTTGATCAAACTTGCTAGTTGCTACAGAACCTGAATTGTAAAGTCATTTTTGTATTTGTCAGTTCATTTTTGGGCGCCAACGTTCAAGTGGGGTATAAGAATTGCTAACATTGCAGACTTTCAAAAACCTCCACAGACACTTTCATATCCTCAACAAATTGGTATTATACTCTTTGCCAAATCTCCTCATCTTTTCGTGCAGTCATGCATATATTTTCGCGGCTCTGTATCGATATGTGAACTTTTATAAACTCGATGCCTCATGTCGCTTTCATTGTGTATCGCTATGTCTCAATCTTCTTACAGTTTTTGTTTGCTTTCAATTGTTATCAGTGATCACAGGCACTGGACTTATCTGGTCACGTTACAGCACTGTAATCACTCCGGTATGTTTACTGCAAATCATGTTGATGTAATCATAGGCACCAGACTTGTCTGGTCAATGGTCATGTTACTGATTTATCTTATTTTGTTTCATCTTTTGTTTACAGAAAAATTGGAATCTCTTTAGCGTTAGTCTTGGTATGGCCGCGACAGGCATATACCAACTTGCTCGTAAAATAAAGTAAGATCTTGAGAACAAGATTCCTATTTACATTTGCATGAGATATGCCTAGAATTGTTTTGCTTTGATTGGCAATGGAAAAAGAACCCTCCTTTCTTCTAATGAACATTGTTTGGTCATGTGGTGTTTGTCTCTGTTTTGACATTGATCATATGCTAATTTATTTGTTCTCTTTTTCTTTATTATGTGGTTTACAGGCATGATTATGAATCTGAAGCAGATCCTATCGTTGCGAAAGAGGGATGAAGATGAAGTTTCACGATTCTTAATAAAAAAAACTCATCTTTCTTGTGATCTTGCAGATTCATTACAAGATATATCATCATGTCAAGGCTTCATTTTGTTTGCATACCCAAATCTTTTTTGGGGGTATAGATTGTTTATGTTAGCTAGAAACTGAAATGCTGGTGTGAGTACTATATATGATTGATTGTATTACTTTTCCACACTTTTCAACCTAAATGGTAAAAATTTATATGGTTGCTTGAAGTCGAAATGTACAATTGTTTGCACCCAAAACATAGTTGCCACTAGGTGCAAACTTTTATTCATGCTTTTACAGTATGAACTTCATACTTTTACCCTATGAACCAACCACTGTAATAACTTCACAAATTATCTATTTGAGTTTGAGATCTTAGATTCTTAATTATCATCAATTTGCCCCAAAAAAAAAAAAAATAATAAGATTCTTAATTATCATCATAAATTATCATCATAAGGAAACCATTTTTTTGTTACTAAGATGTAATCTAAGAGTCATCATCCATCCATTATATTTTCCTTTGATCATTGTTGTTTTACCAATTACACCACAATAGCTTTTAGAAGCAAAATTTTGGTCTAAGCAAATCCAAAAAAAAAAAAAAAAATTAAAATCAAAAGGATTAGTGGCTTAATTCCATTGCTTAAACGACGCCGTATTGGGTAGCATCTTTTCGTTAATATTTATGTCGGAGACTGAACAAAAGACAGAGAAAAGAGAATCTCCGAGGAGAAAAAAGTCGATGGTGACGTCGAAGCTTCAAGCTCTCTGGAATCACCCGGCGGGTCCCAAAACAAGTGAGTCAACTCGGATTCTGTTCACATTGTTTCATGAATAGTTAAATTCTTTCTTCAGTTTCTTTTTTCTTTTAAGTGAAACTTTAGAATCGAATTTGAGCAATCTATTTATGAATCTAAGACCGTATTGATACCGTTACTATAGAACATGTAATGAATTTTTGAGGGTACAGTTCAAAGTTTCACAACTAGAATCCATTGAAACTGTACGGTAACCCTAGCATTTTCCAATATCACTTCAAATCCTCTAATGGATTCTGATTGTTTAAAGTTTCACTCTTGTTTTTTTTGTTTGGGTCTTATCAGTTCACTTCTGGGCTCCAACATTTAAATGGGGTATAAGCATTGCTAACATTGCAGATTTTCAGAAACCTCCAGAAAATATTTCATACCTTCAACAAATTGGTAAATTAAAAGTCTTTTTGGTGTTACATTATCGACAAAATTTTTCTTAGTAGAGTTTTTTTAATTCTGTCTAAATTTTGTTAGCTGTGACATGCACTGGAATGATATGGTGTCGTTGCAGCACTGTAATCACTCCTGTAAGTTTTGTTTACTTCTCTTTAGTAGTGGGATTATCCATATTTGTTTTTTTTTTTTGAGTTTGAGTTTTGTAATGATCTCTGGGTTTAATTTGGTTGATTTGAAATTTGTTGATTATGACTTTTTTGTTTTACAGAAAAACTGGAACCTGTTTAGTGTTAATGTTGCTATGGCAGCTACAGGGATATACCAACTTACTCGTAAAATCAAGTGAGCTCAAATGCACTTTTTGCTTTTTTTGCTTGTGCTCACTTTTACATGAGAAAACAGATTAAAAATTAGTAAAAAAGAATGACAATTTTAACATAGAAAACAATTTTAGCTAACTATGAAATATCTTTGCTAAAAGAATCACTTTTTTTGCTTATGTTTAAAGTTGTGGCTCGCTTAGAAGTTTATTCTATATGTAACGCACACAAACAGCGGAGGCTATCTTAAACTTGGTGTTTTTTTTTATGATGTTTTTTCTATGATTCATTCTTTGACACATTGATGATATGCTTATTCAGCTATTATCTTCTGTTTATAGGCATGATTATGTATCTGAAGCGGAGGCTCCTGTTGAAACTGAATGATGATGATGATAAAAATATGAAACCTTTTTGATGAGAAGGTTCTTCATAAGTCTTGTAACTGGACATCTCTTTTATATCGTTTGATTTTTTTATTGGGTAGTGAGTGGTAAAAGAGATAATGCTCACCTTCATATGCTTGATAAATAAATCACGAGGTTATCCAGAATTATATCAATGCGTCTTATGACAGAACAATGAAGGACTATGATTAATTGTTGAGTTTCAAAAAGGGATTCAATTGTTTCAAATGCTAACTTTTGCGTTTGCGTTTACATACATATGAAAAAATAATAAAAGTTTATAAAAAAAAAAAATTAAAAAAAAAAAACAAAACCATGAGATTTTTAAAATATAAAAATAAATTGTGTGTGTCTGTGTTTATCATTTGGTGTTTGCTTTTACTATTAACAAAAAAAATTTGTCAAATTGTTAAGGATCGATCGTGGGTTCATTTTGATTTTTATATACAAATCATTATTTATTGATGAGTGTCCAATTCAACTGAACTGATCTAAATCGAACTAAAAGGACCGTTATAGTTTTGAATAAAATAGATCTAACTTCATAAAAATCTAAAAATGAATTTTAAACGAACAGAAAAAAAAAAGTATTAAACATGTGGTAACTGGTAAACCATCTAAACCTATCAATAATTCAATACTATTAGATCATATTTTATACTGGTAACTAAAATCCTTAATTTATGAAAACCCAAGATTAATTAGTGCTAGATGAAATAACTCATACTTTTTTTTTTTTTTGGACAAATAAATAACTCATACTATCTCTTAATTTTTAGCTCTTAATCAATGTGTATTTAAATTTTTTTTTTTAAAAACAATTTCACTCATTAGTCATCAGTCAATTATCTTCAAATCAAATTCAACGAATCTTTTTGTATCTATACATTACCAAGAATCTATTTTACACATTTTAGTTTCCAAATCAATATGCCTTTCTATAAAGTAATCATCTTTTTTTTTTATTCTTCTCCTTAGAGGGAACATTTCCCGCCACATTTCCTCACTAAAAGCCCTCATCTCTCACCAACACATCTTTCTCTCTCTACCTCCATCTTCTTCATCTCTCTCTCTCTCTCTCTTCCTGCTTTCACCCAGAAACCCTAGTTTAGACCATCAATGGCCACCACTCCAAGGACCAAAACCTTCCAATCTCCAACCAAATCAAATAAAACCCCAATTAACATCTATCGCAAATCCTATCTATCTCCATCTTCAACCTCACTCACTCCTCAAACCCCAGAAACTCTCACCCCTCTTCGTAGATCCGCTCGTCATGTTTCTCGAAAAATCGATCTGGGAAATGACCCAATCGATGTTCCTGGAAGTGATTCAATCGAAGAAATGAATCTAATTCGAAAACGAGAACGAGCGCCGAGGAAACGAATCACTGATGATATTCCAGAGAAATTGAAGAAATCGGAAAATCTAAGAACTCCGACGAAGAAGAAGAAGGTAGATGAAGAAGTTTCGTTCTCTCCTGTATCTCCAAATCGAACGGAGACAACGAAGAAGAAGAGGAAAAACTCTGAAGAGATTAAGACGAAGAAGAAGAGAGTTTATTACAATAAAGTTGAATTTGATGAAACCGAATTTGAAATCGGCGATGATGTTTATGTTAAGAGAAGAGAAGACGCGAATTCAGATGAAGAAGATCCAGAAATTGAAGATTGTCAGATTTGTTTCAAATCAGGTAGTGAGATAATGATTGAATGTGATGATTGTTTAGGTGGATTTCATTTGAAATGCTTGAAACCACCATTAGAGGAGGTTCCAGAAGGTGATTGGATCTGTCAATTTTGTGAGATTCGTAAGTCAGGTCAAACAATTGTTGTTCCTAAGCCACCGGAAGGGAAGAAATTAGCGAGAACAATGAGGGAGAAGCTTCTTTCTAGTGATCTATGGGCGGCTCGAATCGAGAAGTTGTGGAAAGAAGTTGATGATGGTGTGTATTGGATTAGAGCTCGTTGGTATATGATACCTGAAGAGACGGTTTCAGGGCGTCAACCGCATAATCTGAAGAGAGAGCTTTATTTGACGAATGATTTTGCGGATATTGAGATGGATTGTGTTCTTAGGCATTGTTTTGTGAAGTGTCCTAAGGAGTTTTCGAAAGCGAGTAATGATGGGGATGATGTATTTTTGTGTGAGTATGAGTATGATGTGCATTGGCATAGTTTCAAGCGTTTGGCTGAGTTAGCTGATGGAGATTCTGATAGTGATCAAGAGTGGAATGGTAGTAAAGAGGAGGAGGTTGATAGTGATGAAGAGATTGAGTTTGATGATGAAGAAAGTGTCCGTGGAGATTCGAAGAGTAAGAGAGGTTTAACGAGTGCGAAAGGAGGTGCGAATTCTCGTAAAGGGCGTTTCTTTGGGCTTGAAAAGGTGGGAGCGAAGCAGATTCCTGAACATGTGAGATGTCATAAGCAGACTGAGTTAGAAAAGGCGAAAGCTACTTTGTTGTTGGCTACACGTCCCAAGTCTCTTCCTTGTAGGAACAAAGAAATGGAAGAGATCACTTCATTTATAAAGGGTTCTATCTCGGATGATCAGTGTTTAGGAAGATGTATGTACATTCATGGTGTTCCCGGGACTGGGAAGACTATTAGTGTACTATCGGTTATGAAGAATCTGAAGGCTGAGGTTGAAGCGGGAAGCGTAAGCCCTTATTGCTTTGTGGAGATCAATGGTCTCAAATTGGCTTCACCTGAGAACATCTACAGCGTAATCTATGAAGCATTGAGTGGTCATCGTGTCGGTTGGAAGAAAGCTCTACAGTCTCTGAATGCGAGATTTTCAGAAGGAAAAAAGATTGGCAAGGAGGATGACAGGCCTTGCATACTTCTCATCGATGAACTTGATCTGTTAGTCACGAGAAATCAGTCGGTTCTATACAATATCCTAGATTGGCCTACCAAGCCTAACTCCAAATTGGTTGTGTTGGGAATAGCAAACACTATGGATCTTCCAGAGAAGCTGCTTCCTCGGATTTCAAGCCGAATGGGTATACAGAGACTGTGTTTCGGTCCTTATAATCACACTCAGCTACAAGAAATCATTTCCACAAGGTTGAAAGGAATCGATGCTTTCGAGAAGACAGCCATCGAATTTGCTTCAAGAAAAGTAGCTGCAATTTCAGGAGATGCAAGACGTGCGCTTGAGATATGCAGGCGTGCAGCAGAAGTAGCGGATTACCGTCTAAAGAATAACAAAACCGCAAAGAATCAGCTTGTGATTATGGCAGATGTTGAAGCAGCCATCCAAGAAATGTTTCAAGCACCTCATATTCAAGTTATGAAGAGCGTATCGAAACTGAGTAAGATCTTCTTGACGGCTATGGTTCATGAGCTCTACAAAACAGGGATGGCAGAGACAACCTTTGACAGAGTTGCAACGACAGTATCGTCCCTTTGCTTAAACAATGGTGAAGCTTTCCCGGGTTGGGACACTCTTCTCAAAATCGGTTGCGATCTTGGTGAATGCAGAATCATTCTCTGTGAATCTGGAGAGAAGCATAGATTGCAGAAGCTGCAGCTGAACTTTCCAAGTGATGACGTTGCTTTTGCATTGAAAGACAACAAGGATCTTCCATGGCTGGCCAAATACTTGTGAGCTCTTATGTCTCTGTTGAATCATTGAACTTTCTTTAAATTTAAGACTAGTTTTGATTCATATGGGATGATCATTTGGACTTGGATCTGTCTTTGAAATTTGTCTTGTATCCTTCGTTTGTGAAATCACATACGAAGTTGTATTTTTAAGAGAATATTTATTCTTACCGACTCATTATGGTGATCAAAGATATATCAAAACAAGAATTTAGAGAACATTCTCTGACTCTTTATATTAATTTTTCATAATGTATCATCTTACAAAGCCAACGAATTTATTTTTCTCTAGAAACAGAATTCAGATAAAACTATAACATTTCAATTAAAACAACAAACTGACTCGATCAACCACGAAATGAAATAGCGATTAATGAAGATGTATCATCTATGGAACAAGACTCGAAATGAAATAAGTATAAGGGAAGATGAAGATATATCAACTATGGAACAAGACTCGAAATGAAATAGGTATTAGGGAAGATGAAGATGTATCAACCTATGGAACAAGACTCGAAATGAAATAGGTATTAGGGAAGATGGAGAGGTATCAACTATGGAACAAGACTCGAAATGAAATCGCGATTATTAAAGATGAAGATGTAAAACAAGACTCGAAATGAAATAGCTATTAGCGAGGATGAAGATGTATCAACTATGGAACAAGACTCATGACCAAGGGTTTGAAATTAAGTCTAGCGTAGTGTTTGTCCCACCAAAATCCAATTATATCGCCTTTTTTGAATTTTCTTCTGTCAAGAATTGTACTCCAACCAGAACATTTGTAGTTCCCATCTTTGTCTTTTTTCATTGGAAGAAATGTTGAAATATCAAGATAATAATCATGAACATTCACAAGCTCTTCCAAGTTATCATTACACACTCGTTTGGTACGAGCCACACCCCACAAAGGAAACAATTGGATTTCTAGTAAATCTGCTGGAAACGTTATCATATCATCTGAATCTGTTAACGTTATCGGAATGTTCCATGTTTGCTCGTGATCCAACTTTGGCATTTTATTAGTAATCAAGAGACACAAGAATATGTATGAAAAAATTTGGTTCTAGATATATTTATAAAGATTTATGTAAGGCTTGTATGATAGAACTTGTTTGTGTCGTGTTGAAGACTATTTATAATCACAAGCTTTGAGGTACGTGTGCTTGTAATTAAGAAGTTTTTAATATCAATACAGTAGATTTTAATTTACAATCATGATTGCCATTAAACTCATTTCATTCTGCAATAGTTAGATACAGTATATAATAATATTTAGAGTTATTATCATTTTTGAATATTTTTACAGTAATTATCATTTAAGATTATCATATAATATAACTTTAAATTATTTCAAACCAAATGGATAATTATATAGAGGTTTCACAATTCATTTATGCAAGAGTTTAGAAAAAAATAAATTTTGATATATGTTGATTTACCATAAAATAGAGAATAAAGTAATGTTGACGATGGTTAATTACTTAATTATCTTAATTTCTTAGTTGATTTTGGTGGGGAATTTTGTTCTTTCTTTTGGGCCATTTGTGAGAGAGTGATTGTAATTATGATTTTGTGAATAGAAAGTTCAATACTACATGATTGTAATAAGTTTTATCATCAATTAAGCTTATTATAGTTGGATATAAGTTTGTTTATAATAAAGCAGCACTAATTGTTTTGATTTTCTAGGAATCATTCAGTTTTATTCACTATTCTAGATTTGGCCTACTAATTCTTACATAGGGAGTAGTGTAACTAAATATCGATAGTCCAAAAACAGAGCATACATAAGATTATTCGTCCGGTGAAACTCTCTTTTGGAAACAGAGGATTATAGTCAAAGAATATAACCCAGAAAAGACAATTTTACCCCTCTTGACTCACTTTATAAAAACATCATCACTTCGTCTTCCTCATCTCTCGTCCCTACGATGGCTAGGGTTTAGCCGTTTAGGTATTCAGATTCCATTAAATTACATTAGAATTTTTCTTTCGGAATCTGTGAACAAGTATTGACTTTTTTTTTTTTTTTTTAATTATTACTCCGGCTTAGATCTTGAATTTGCCAAATCTCTCCGATCGAATTTACAGAGCTTTTCACATTTTCGTTATTTTTTGTTCAAATTTGATTTGTTTATTTTTAGTTTTTTAATGGAGAAGGGAGAGAAGAAGGAAATGGGAAGAGAAAATGCCATTTTTAGAGAGCCTTCTCTTATATTAAAAAACTTGAAGGCACTTTCGAGACAATCTCTGTTCTCAAGTTCTTGAGCAGTCATTGTGTCTTAACCATGCCTATATGGAGTACTATTTTTTATCAGTTTTGCTAAATCAACTTACTAATTTTCATTTTCAATTTTGTTAATTTTGATCGATAATAATAAAAGACCGGAAATTCTCATTTTCAGTTACACAATTTTGTAGTTTAGAATCATTTCCATGAGTTAGCAAACAAAACTATTCTTTGCTCTGTAACGCGGTTTATGTAAGGATTTTTTGTTTCAAGGAGATGCATATATATGAGTATTATAGTTGTGTTGCATAGGTGATTGTAATTAAGAGAATGTGTCTGTAAAAAAGAGAATATAATGTAGCTCTTAGTATTACATTATATATTATTTGCCTTGTGCATAAGAAGAAGCTGTGCATATATGAGAATTGCATTCTTATATTATTTGCCTTGTTAGACCGGTACTGTGGTGGGTGAAGGCCGAATTGCTCTTGCAAACCGATGATTAACATAACGATTAATCAAAGGAGAGAAAGATGCAATGAATGATACCAAAGTAAATAAGAGTCTATATATACAATAACGTAATAAAAGAGGAAGGAGGTTAGATTTTTACAAATCCAAATCCGTTGGTGACGCTTTCGGTTTTGACAATGTAGAATATTGAAGGGTGTTGAGCAACAAATAGCTTCACGTATGGAGCTTCATTGATGATAAACAAGATAGTTCCATTCTTTAAAGCATTTATATAATCGTCAGCTGTCTCTAATCCTTTGTATCTTCCTTGAAATGTAGGATTATCATAAACCACTTCTGCTGCAATAGAGTCAGAAAAGAAGCCAATGTTTTCGTGTGACTTTAACCGTATTTGTTGAACCGTCATCACTGATGTCAATGTTGCAGTGTAATTCGAAGTCAATATAAGCACTGCAAATACCCAAACAATAACCACAAATCTTGACAAATTATATATGTTGTAGCCTCTCCCCTATATATCAACAATGCCAAAATGTTAGAGAATTTTTGTAATAGGCAAAATCAAGAAAACATAGTTTATTTTTTCTCCTACTTACGATGGGCAAAGACAATGGTCGAGAATCCAAAGTTTAGTAATGTTCCAATCTGGTGGAAACAAGAGCCTTGGAAGTCAGTGTTATCATGTCTCTCTATCAACCAAACTATAGCTCCAGTCAAGATGAAAAAAGCTACAATTGTAAGCCAAAGACTAGGTGCCAAAGGCTTAAAGATAATCCACATGCTTTTGTCTTTGGAAGCTACAACTGCTAGACCAATATCAGTGAATGGTAATGTGAAATCTACATATGTAGATCTGTTATCAGTAATTGTGATATCTCCAACAGCTGCATCATACTTGTCTTTCTGTGAAAATAAGTAACAAAAATGATTTAAGAATAATATATACAACTCTAATGATGGATCAGGATACAAACATATATAAATTTACCTGGTCATAGATTGCATACACTAGATCATTGTAGTGATTGTAGTTAATTGCAAGGCCAGGCCAAGGTATGTACTCCACTTCGTAATCGAAAGGTCGAATCGAAGTCTCGAAAACTTCTATACAGTAACCTCTAGCAGCTGTGACTCCGGTTTTAAAATCTGTTTTCACTTCTAGTAATTGTGGATTTAAGTTTCCTGCTGGCACCAAAACTCTCAGCTTCTTCTTTTTACTATGTCTATCCTCTTCCAAGAATCGGACTTTCGGAATACTAATAGACCCTCCAGGCCAAATGATTGTCTCAAGTGCATTAGTTGAAGACAAATGTCTTCTTCTATTACTTATAAAACTACGAGATTTCCTAAATCCTATAGTTCTCTCACCTTGTCCTATTATATTTACAATCTCAAACTTGTCTGAGATTATTTTCTTATCCATTAATTTGATGTTACCACCACTCAAACCTTTATGCTTAGTAGTGGTTTCTTTAATTGCCTCAAGTAGATCATTGACAGGCAAACCCGGTAGCTTTACTACTTATGCTGCTCTTGCAAGACTCCAAGCTATATCATGTGCCCATATGCTACAAATGCTCATCCTCTTAACTTCTTCGAGTTGCAAAGATCTCTTCCATCTCAAAGTAAAGTTATGAAGCTCCTTAGATAATGGAATATAAGACTTAAAACCAATGACACCTTCCATTGTCTCCTTCGCTAAATAGTTTGTATCTTGAAAACTATCCATGCTTCTTGCTGTGAGGATCCATGCATGTCCTTCCTCCATCATTCCTAAACTCCTAGCACATGGAAAAAGAAGATTTGCTATACGTTCAGAAACGTGTGCAACACAAATCTTTATCCCCGAGGCCTTAAACTTTCTTAGATGCTTCATGATACATTCTTCATTACATGAGACAGAAATTTCAGCCTTGTACACGATGTGAATGGAGTTTTGTTGGAAATTTTCAACCAAAGGTTGTATACTCTCTCTCCAGTCATCATCATCCTCATAGATAAGAACAACCGTTCTCCAATCAAAACTGTGGAATAATGATGTAATGCCCTTTGCCTCGGAGAAGGTATCATGTGTAGCTTGAATAAAGTAGTTATATTTGGTCAAGGTCGAAGAGCTAGGCACTTGGAAAGAAATCACTGGAACTTTAGCTTTAATTCCCCAAGCTCTGCCAGAATTTTTGCTTCAAGTGACGTTTGTCCACCAACAAGTGCTTCCACTTGTTCAGTTTGCAGGAGATCCATGGCTGTTTTAACAATTACATGTCCAAATCACGCAAAATTGTAAAAATGTCACAAGGTTTAAGAAGTTTTTTTTATAATATTGATTTTAGTAACTTTTACTAAACGTCTAAACTTTTGAAAACCCTTCATAAACCTAAACTTTGTGGTACGGTATATTTGAAACTTTAACAAACTGAGGTATATATGCAGAAACAATATGATAATCTAATTAAGGTATCTTTCTAATACAGTACTAACTACATACTTTATATCTTTTGCTCTTGGGTCTATATCCAAAATTTCATGGTGTTACATGTTTCGTGTTGGGAATTATAGTTTTAAATTAAGACTGTACGTCTTGTAGTATATATATAAGTAACATGAGTAAATTGACTGAGATGAAATCCTATAAAATTAATATTTTCTTTAGGAAACATAAATTTCACGATATTTTCTTACGGTAATTCCCATATACTCTGGTGCATATTGGTTTCTCCCTTTATTTGTACCATTAATAAAACAAAACAAAACACCAATCTTACAAAGCCCCTTTCGCATAGTTTCTTGATTTTGTTTCGTGGTACTAAAACTAAGTACTTAGTGTGAACTATACAATTGAAATATTTCACTAGCAAGATTCAAATCCTGGTCTTAACATTTTAATTTTTTTTTTTTGATAAACCAGGTATCTCAAGCCCAATGGGCCCAGACTAGCCCACTGCGTGCGTCCCGAAGGCGGCAAGAGTAGTTCCTGGAGGCCGCATAGCCCGATTTTAAATTGTCTGCGGTGGCCACTTAAGCTGTTTGCAGCCGTGGGGATTCGAACCCGGGATTATTGGGAATTTCACCCTCAGCCCGAAATACTTCCTACCAATGGCCCACCTATGAGTGGTTAACATTTTAATTATTGCTTTGAGCTATCTATCTCTAGCTGTTCACTGACTAATATGAGCTTGTTGCTCTGAAGAAAAATAATCTAAGACGCAGCAGCAAAGGTAAATGCGTAAAAGAACACAAAGGTGTATTGACGTACCCGCGGCTAGAGCTTGAAGAGGGTCACCACGAGTCTCTAGATAAGACAGAGACTCTTGTTCTATAGCCATTGTTGACATGATAGAAATCAGAAAGCGGCAAGCGCCATGGTAAATGAACTTCTCACAAACTTTCCTTCCATGGAACCCATGTCCACCACCAATCCAATACGAACGTCTTCATACACTGATAAAAGATTATCATCTTTTTGATGAGTTTGGCCGCATGTTACAGACGCAAACGAAATGGAGAGGATTAAGAACATAATAAGAAGAAAATAATCAGTACGAATCATACAATTCTCCATCTTGGTGAAGCTTTTGTTTTCTTGCCAATGCTTACTATATATAATTCCCGACATCAAATTTAGTTCAGTATTCCAAATATTTTGAAATTAATTTATTATATCCTCATGTATTTAATTAAGTACACGGGGGACATAATTGGTCTAAGGTCTTGGTGACAAAGTTGTCATTAAGGTTGACTTTTATGAGGTCTTAGCTAAGTCTTCAGATCCCATATATACACCTGTAAACTATATAATACAGCATATACTGAAGTCAATCCATCACATATATAGCTGTGTTGTATACTTTAGCTTCTTTTTTTGTCATCTTTTTTTGTCATCTTTGGCTTTCACTAGATGCTCATGTAGAAATAGTTATACGCATATATCCTCTATGGCTCTATTGCTCAAACTCAAAGTCGATGCTAGGATATCTCGTGATAAAAATATATATTTTTCATATATATAATTTAGCTTTGTTTATAGTTTTTTTTCGAAAAAAGTGTTGTAGAATTTATATTTTCCGACCTTCGTGTCATGAATATTAGTAAAATTGTGGTGTTGGGATATCAGGAGAGCCCAACATGTGGTCGACAATTCTTTGTGCCATTAAATGGTGAAAATGTAATGTCCCAGATAAATCATTTTAAAATTACGTAGTGTAGGTTTTAAAAGCAGAAAAAAAAAACCAAAAACAAAGGAAACTGTCAGTGTTTTGGTCGCAAGTCGCATCCTCTCCGAACGCATCAACGAGGTTGTATTCCGCCAAGACGAGTTTAGCAATTTAAGAAATAATACGTTATGCTGACTTTGATTGAGATATTATTTCTAACTGAATATATATGTTGCTTTATTTTTATTTTTATTTTTATCAATTTGGTACTATACTAGACTAGACATATATATATACTTTTGTTATTATAAAATGTTTTACAAATAATCTAGCTTACTGTTCCAACAAACAAACAGCTATCTAATTACACTTGGAGTATATTGTATGTTGAGATAACCTACTGCAAGTGGTGGCCACCTCTACAAATATTGAACACGAGAGTTAATCCAGTTCCCCGCCATATTTGATATAAATATATTCATACATACATATATATGAGTATTTGCAAAAATGCCCGTTTTGAAAATAGATAGCTCTAAAACCCTTAAAGCTAAACAATAAACCCAACAACATGTGTAATTTCTTAGTTTTGAAAGAATTAACCTATATTTTAATTTAAGATGCACATACAAGATTCCTTCTCAAACAGATAGCATATCTCATTATTTTTATATGTTTTAGTTATTTTTTCATATATCTCAATATGAAATTATTGGTAAATAAATTACCCAAATTTTATTTATGATTCATTTGTTGTCAAATGTTAGAACCAGTTTACGAGGAAGAACATCTTTAGAAGATATAAGAGAAATTGGTACAAATGCCCCTCCTTCCTTGTCACTT
>OVAQ01000344.1:0-36122 GCA_900406345.1 Erysimum cheiri | reverse complement strand
AATCCTATATAGAAAACGGTAAATTTGGGACTCATCAGAGGGAAGCTCGTTTCTACAAATTGCTCATGCCTTGATACATAAATTCGACCACTGTGAAGCTCAAGGCAGAGATAGGCACTTTGGCTAAGGGAGTAGCCAATAAACACACATTTGACGGAGCGATTTTCCAATTTATGTGCGCGATACGGACGCAGCCATGGATAGCACTCACATCCAAATACTCGCAGCTTCATGTAATTGGGCACTTGATTGAAGAGCTTCACATAAGGTGTTTCTCCATTAATAACTTCTGTCGGCATTCGGTTGATTAAATACACCGCTGTCGCAAACGCATAAGACCAATATTCTTTCGGGACAGAAGCTTGACTGAGTAATGTGAGACCCGTTTCAACTATGTGACGATGTTTTCTCTCCGAGATGCCATTATGCTCAGGCGTGTGCGGTGGTGTAGTAAGATGAGAGATGCCGTTTGATGCCAAGAACTGCCATAACGCAATGAACTCACCACCATTGTCAGAGTACAAGTTTTGTATCCGATATTGAAATATGTTCTCGACCAGCTCTTTGAAAGCAATAAACACCTCTTTGACCTGCGATTTCTGCTTCAAGGGAAACATCCATGTGTATCTTGTGTAATGATCCACAATAACAAGATAATATTTGAAATTATCAATGGACGTAATCGGAGATGTCCAGACATCACTGTAAAGATATTGTAGTGGTTGTGTCGAGGTGATCGTGTTTGAATGAAACGGCAACTTGTGACTTTTATTGATTAAGCAATCCGAACACGACAACTGTTTATTGGAACAACTTGAAAGAGGTAAAGAAAATCGAGAGATCATATCTTTAAGGACTTGTAAACTAGGATGCCCGAGTCTTGAGTGCCAGCATAGAAGGTCCGATTTTGAAGAAGAAGTGGCGGAGAAGTTTTTGATGGTGGTGGGAGACACTGGCCACTCATATAGCTCATCCTTAGTTCTGCCCTGGAGTAACTGAGCCCCCGTGCTGAGATCCTTCACCTGGAAATGCGCGGAAAAGAATTCCACATAAACTCTATTAGCGTTGCACAATCTATAAAACGATATGAGATTCTTACAAACATCAGGAACATATAGCACATCATGTAGAGGAAGAGGAGAAGAGGATGTAGGGAGTAGGGTTGAACCCGTATGAGTGATTTGGAGGCCAGAACCATTGGCAATGGTGACTTCCTCTCCTCCATTGTATGGTTGGTGAAGTGACAAGTTGGCAAGATCGGATGTCAGGTGATGCGTAGCACCACTGTCCATGATCCAGTTTCCGGATTGTATGAGGGGATGGTGGCGACGTTGGCTCTTGGCTGCCATGGAGTCATCGGTGATGACTGGTAACCACCAGGAGAGGCTTGGTAGCCACTGCCCGTGCCCTGGAGTTGAGAGCAGCGACGGGCGCTGTGACCATGCACCCCACACAATTGACAGCGACCTTGGTAGCCTCTGCCTTGTCCTCCACGATTGTCATTCCTCGATGTGTAATGTTGTTGTTGTTGCCATGGTGGATTGTTGCCTCGTGGTCGATTGTAGTTCCCTTGGTTTCTGTGAGATCCTGATTTTTGAGACACAACATTGGCAGTAATCGGAGTCACCGAGGCAGCAGCAAGCAACGTTTGTAAGCGTAACTCATGGTTAATGAGTTTCTCATGAATCTCTGTCAGTGAAGGTGGTGTTTCACGACCTTCAATCTGATCGTGAACTTGTTTGTAGTCCTCAGTCAAACCAGCAAGGATGGCATCGATCTGATCTTCATGAGCAAGAGGATTGGATAGCAACGCCAACTGATAAAACCGTGTTGTGAGCCCTTGGAAGTAGTCTTCAATGGATTTGGTCCCTTTCTTCCATTGTTTGATTTGCTCGCGGAGTTGCTTGATGTGTCCACGGCTTGGTTTCGCATAGGTGTCCATTAGAATGGACCAGATCTCGGCAGACGTCGTTGCTTTGGAAAGCAGAGGTTGCACCGGTGCAGAGATAGCACCAAGAAGACCGGCGTAGATGAGCTGATCTTGTCGTGTCCAGTGTGTAAACGCTGGGTTGGGAGAGGTACTGCCATCCATTGTGACAGTCGGTTCTGGAGCCTTAATGGAGCCAGTGAGGTAACCAGCCAAGTCGTATCCATTGTACAAGGCGTGGACCTGTTGCTTCCATAGAAGGAAGTTTGTTGGGTTAAGCTTCGTGACGTTAGTCATGTTGACGTTGATGAGAGAGTTTGGACCAGCAGTAGTCACAATTTCAGAGATGGAAGAGGTGGCCATAGATGAGAAATGAAAGGAAGAAGAAGAAATGAGAAGAAGAAGATGAAGAAGAAATGAGACGAAGAAGGTGGCGGCCAAAGTATAAAAAAAAAAAATTTAGGTCTTTAGGATGTTACAGCTCTGATACCATATTATGAGCTGAATGATTCGATTGCATTGATAGAGAATGATTACAACATTTATAGGCAATGCCTTAGGGTTTGTACACATAATTACATTTATGTCCTCTACATATATACTTCTCCTTACAGTTTTTACCTTTTTCGATAAAATCTTACTAATCTTCTATTCATTTTAGATGATAAAACATTTTTGCGAATTTTAGGTCCAATAAATGTCATATATATACTGTTATCACTCATTAATAAATGGTCTTTGGTATTTTGTATTTTAACATAAAATACATCTCAAAATGGTATACTTATTTTATATGTAAATATATTTATAAAAAGAAATTCATTAGATAACAAATAAAACTAATTTAGATTAGTAAAATGAAAAAGACAAATGAAAATAAATCATTAAAAAATATATATATATAATGTCAAACAAAAAGTTAATAGTGATACCGTTTAATGTGACTTGAAAGGATACATGTCCAAAACATATCAATGTACATCATATCAATGTACATCAGTTACTATTAGAATTTAATGAAATTAAAACGATAGGATCTAAAACTATTTGTTATCTATCAATCATCAAATTATCACTAATTAAATTAGATAAACGCATGTAGGTTTACCACTTACTATCAAAGCTTAATATAATTTAAATGCATATAAGTTTTTCTACTTATAATATTCGTATATCTTTTTTCCGTATAACCTAATTTTTTAAAAATATACAATAACGGTCTTTCACACCTTACGATCATTCACGAAAAAGAATAATATAAAAATAAATTTCACACATATTTTATGAGTATTCATCTTAATATGATATCAATAGAATATCTCACCTGGAAAATATCGTCAGAATTCAACGATAAACTTATTTCTAGAATGATGTTACATGAAAGTTAGAAATAATCGAGAAGAACAACAACATGAATCATTTCTTATTTTTAGCTATCATTCATTTAGTACTTGTTGTTTACTTATACCATTCCCTCTTCAACAGAAATATATGTGAGGACTAACAAACTCTTAGAACATGTTGCACTAGACTTAATCCAACTTCGAAGCTCATAGAAAAAGCTTTGAACATTGTCTACAAAGTGAATATGAAAGAATTATAATTCAAAAGGATCATTGAAAATAAATTTGACAAAAATTACAATACATATTATAATAATGTTAATAGTTATCGATATCCGGTCTTACAAAAATAGTAACAACGATTAGTTGGAGAAATAGCCCAAAGTCTTTGAATGGCTATTACATTTCCAATAATTCCTTCAACAAAAGAAACCAAACAATACTCGGCCAATGATTGCTCCATAGTTGTTGCATAATGATTTGTTTATTAAAGTTGATACTAATAATTAACAAATCAATGATCACGTTACTAAAAAT
Organism: Erysimum cheiri; assembly: GCA_900406345.1. Classification (NCBI taxonomy): domain Eukaryota; kingdom Viridiplantae; phylum Streptophyta; class Magnoliopsida; order Brassicales; family Brassicaceae; genus Erysimum; species Erysimum cheiri. The sequence continues at coordinate 32,315 of OVAQ01000344.1, read as the reverse complement.
AAATAAACCGATGACCCGATGGCTCCTTTAAAAAAATAAAAAAAAAAATATTTTAAGTGGTTTTCTTGCTTGACAATGACTACTAATAATAATAAGAATATTATAAAATTTCAAAAACAGTGTAATTAAACTGCCGTCATAATTCCAAAATCTTAAACAGTGTAATTATCAATTTTAAAGCAAACGGGATTTCTTCTCATTTATGTTTATAATTAAAAAAAAAAAAGAGTTATCACATTATCTTGAAAGAAACACATTAGTAATTATTATCAAGAAAAACAATACACTACTATTTAACCCTACAAAANCCAAAAAAAAAAAAAAAAAAAAAAAAAACTAGTACATCATGTATTAGTGTCGGACAAAATTTCTGAACCGAGCAAAAATTCTCAAATCTAAACCAATATTTCTGAATTTAAACCTGAACAGAACTATAAAATAATTTAAATAAATAAAATTTTATATAACAAATTTCCCCATCTCAGGCCGAATTCAATTCGGACTATGAAATACGAACCAAACTAACTAAATTTCATTAAACNTTTTTTTTTTTTTTTTTTTTTTTTTCCCACATTAAACTAACTATTTTCTGGTATTTTCTGCTTCTCCTACCACTCTGTAACCATATGTCACAAACAAAAATGGTATAAATTAAACATTCATAAAAAAGAAAAATTATATCATGGAAAAAGAAAAAAGCAAAAAACATTCTTCCGTAAGAAATATAAATTTGGGCCAGCCTCATATTCCATCTGGGTTTTTATCTCCAAATTTGGGCTTTAATTATTCGTGAAACGAAGAAGCCCAAAGGTTTAGCCTATTTATAAACCATAGATTCGTATTCAAATTTTCATTTACCCATCTGACTTGAAACTGATATAATAGCACAAGACGAAGTTCAAAGATTTTGCGTTCTCGTTTCGGAATTGAAAAATCAAACTTTCAAGAAGTAAGAAAGAAATGAGCAGAATGCTGAAAGCCTTTAAGCCATCAAAGCCTGACCCGAAGCAAAAGCTCCGAGATTGGCAGCAAAAGCTACGACAAGAATCCCGTAACATCGATCGCCAAATTCGAGGTTACATTTTGATTTCATTGTGTTGATTTTAAGTAAAGTTTCGATTTTTGATGAATTTGGTTAGTTACATGATGATTTAGATTGATGGGTACCTTCGGTTTTAAGATCAAGATTCGATTTTGAGGACTTGTTATCCATTGGAACTAGATTCTGGTTGTTTCTTGGGTTTGACGGTTTGTGGATTAGGGTTTTTTGTACTGAGTAAGTTTTCGTTTTCAGATATAGAAAGAGAAGAAAGAAAAGTAAAGAAAGATATTAAAGACTCAGCAAAGCGGAATGATTTGATCACTGCAAAGGTAAAAGGATGAAACTTTATAAGCAAATCTGATCAATTGTGAAAAGAAAATTGAAGTTTTTAAAGTGTAAGTGTTTCTCTGTTTTGTGTGTTTTAAAGGCACTTGCTAGGGAAATAGTGAGTTCAAGAAGAACAGTAAAGCGGCTATACGAAAATAAAGCGCAGATGAATTCAATATCGATGCATCTTGGGGAGAGTCTTGGTAATGATCAGAAGCTTTACTTAGTGGTTTTTTCGATTGTTGTTTTACATTTCTATTTGTGTTGCAGCAACTGCGAGAATAGTTGGGAATCTTTCGAAGAGTACTGAGGTTATGAAGCTTGTTAATGATCTAATGAAAGCTCCAGATATGGCTGTGATAATGCAGGAGTTCAGTATAGAGATGGTCAAGGTAGTTAGTTTACCGTTGAGTTTCTTTTCTCCTGTTTATAGTATATGATCATACAAGTTTCTCTAATGTGGAGGGTTTATTATGTGTAGGCTGGGATTATTGAAGAGTTTGTGAATGATGGGGTTGATAATGCTTTAGATTCTGAGGATATGGAAGAAGAGATTGAGGAAGAGGTTGATAAGGTATTGACTGCTTTAGGAGTTGAGATTGCAGCTGAGCTCCCGGAACCTGTTAGGAAGGAAAAGATTAATGTACCAGCTCAAAAGACGAGTACTTCATGCGAGGTAAGCACTTCCACAGTTGAATATATGATTGTAAGATGGATTATATACTGATGGAAAGATCGGATTTGAGAAGAAAATGTGTAATGTATTGCAGGAAGAGGATACTGCGGAAGGGGTTGTTGATGAGGAAGAACTTGAAGACGTTAGAGCTAAGCTTGCCAATGTTAGATCTTAAGTGATATCTTAAGCTTTTTTCTTTAAACCATGGCTCTATTCTTGGTCGATCTTATGAACTGGACCAAAGTGATGAAAACAGGGAAAGATCAAAGATTATGGCGAGTGATTGTGCCATTTGTATAGATGTTAAAGAAACTTTGAGTGTTAGTTTTAGCTTCAGTGTTTGTTTAGTTTGGTTATTTGTAAAGTTTTTTGGATTTGGAAAAGGTGAAACCCAATCGGTTTTGGTTCATCGTGATTTGATTTGGTCTGGTTAAATTTGGTTTGGTTGGAAATATTTGATCAGATTTTGTTTGTGTTGATTTGGCTGTATACTAATTGCTTCATCATTTCAAAACCAAAAGGATGTTTAATCAAACTTAGTCATTCCTCTGGAGATTTTAATGTGCACATTTATATACACTTTATTGTATATTTGGAAATTTATGAATTAAAAAAAAAATTAGACTATACATGTACCATTATTATATTTAATGTGTACATTTAATATTACTACACAGTTATTAAGGCAAACGAAATTTATCAATATGCACATAAATGTTTAGTTGCGTAGAGTGTATGTAAATGTGCAATTGTGTATCTTAAACTTAAGACTTTGCACACAAAAAAAAAAAAAAACTTAAGACAACACTTTCTCACCAAACTACCAAAGTGTCATGTTTTTGTTGTGATCTAAATTTTAAAAGATTTTTTTATATGTGTATACACATTTTGAAAAAATATCTGTGTTTTTCTTAGTTTTAATTTTAATTTTTTTTCTAATTAACACTTTTCTTCACGAGTGATAACATTATTAACCTCTCAAAACTAGATTATTACTCACATCACATAGAAAACTCAAAAAAAGATTAGTTAACTTGCCTCAACGTCTTTCCTCCATCACTTTTATTTTTTCATTTTTCTTCTATTTACTATTACAATTCATTTTTATATAAAATTCTACAAATATTTATTATTTCCTATCTCTCGAAATACATATTACAATGTTAATCTATTTTGTTTGCCTTAGCAATTGTGTACTAAGGTGTTTAACGTATGTGTGTGTGTGTGTGTGTTAGATGTGTTGAATGACACGTATGTTTTGAGCGACTTATTGAAGCTAAAAAGAGAGATTGGAGATGTGGTACTTATTTTCCATATGGACCTGGTACAAGAAATCAATCAGAAACTTAACGATTATCTTCAAAGATACACTTGGGCTTGGGCTCTGGTGGAAGCAGTAGCTGACCTTCACACAAAAGAATCACAAAAAATTCAATAAAAGAGAATATGGATGAAGAGACATATACAAATTTAGAAATGGTAAAGGTTGTGGTAATGGACCCTAGGGGGTACATGGGATACAAGTAGAGTCAATCTTTTGGCTAAGAATTTTTCATAAAGTGTATGATATCGCGCATATTGATCAATGTGCAAATAAATACGTAGCTGCATAGAATGTATGTAAACACAAAATGATGTAATCTTGAATTTATAGAAGACAACATTTCTTCGACGAAGTGTCATGTTTCTGTTGTGGTCTAAATTTAAAATTCTAGTATGCGCACATTGTGCATAAAGCAAAGGCGTTATATTGATGACTAAAGGAGAAAATGACGTTACAGCAAATATAAAATTATTATATAATCTTTTTTTTTTTTTTTTGTCAATCTAAAATTATTATATAATCTAGATTACCGAAATTCATTTGGAACTGTCACTTTTGTGTTTATTCTAAAATTCAAACACAAATTATTTACAAACTAGTTCTCAAACCTAAACTACTTCCTTCGTTTTCACATTATGGTCATCAGATTACGCCTACTTAATTTCCACTGTTCCGAATTCTAATAATTGAAAAATACATTGAATTGTACTTTATGTGTTTCAGTAATTAAGAAAAATACATTTATTAATATACATACTTTCTCCGTTTTAAAATAATTTTCCTTTTAGTTGTTAGTTTGACGTTAAATATTTTTTGATATTCAAATTTATTCTATTGACTCAAATTTGTTATTGTTTGAAAAACAATAAAAAATATAATGGGTAATTAAGCTAGTTTACATATAAGAAAATCTTGAATCAATAGTAATACTATGTTGGAAATCATAAGTGAAGGAATGAAATACAAAATATTTAAATTATAATATCAGGATAATATTAGGATGGAATGAAAAACCAGTAGTGAAGCAACAGTTGTGTTTGGGTCAGTCAACAAGGAAACATAAGACGCATGTATTGTTTGGGGATAAGTGTTTACATCATCTTATTCACTTTCAGTTTTGTGTGAATGGGAGTATAAGACAGTTTTATCAAAAACCAAAAAGAATCAGGAATAAATAAATATACTTTTTAAATGTGCCAATAAAATAAGAATCTAGCAACGCATTTATTTCCGATTAAAAGTTTTGAGAAAAATATAATGTGGTTGGAAAAAGATGAGAAGTTTTCATACCTCTAAAACTAAAAAGGTTTTAATGCCTTGCACGCAACAAATTATGAGATTGAGAATCTGAGATACCGACTTAGGTCTTTTGATTCATTTTCTTGAAAAGGATTTATTTATGTACCCATTTTATTTTTATTTTCATTTCAGACTAATGGGTCATCAGCGTTACGTATTATTGACAAAAATAAACAAAAGGATATTATTATTATTTCGTGAGACCTTAGTATAGTCTACTCCGGAAATATTTTGGTGTCCAAGGTCAAGATAATGTCACACGATTAAGCAAGAGAAACTGATAGCTACATCACAAGTTTGGTTATTCATCTTTTGTGTTTCTTTCTGTAACGTGACAATTAAGGTAGAAAAAGACTTGATTGTGAAGAAGATTCCTAGAAAGAGAAGTGCTGAATTTGTGGCCGTTTAATTATCACAAGTCTCGGATCTTCAAGAATAAAACGACATGATCGTCAATTTTGTTAATAGTTTTCCCATAGTATGATTCATGAAGATCTGCATGTAGAAAAATGGACGAACAAGATTTCCAGACTAGCTAGCACAAGTATCCTTGAAATAAGCTGACCCATTAGTCTCGGTGTATCTTTTGTATTTTATGTTGAAGTCTTTTTTTCCCTACGAATATGCAAAATTATTTTTATTTTTCAGAAAAGGAAAAAAATAAAATATATATATATATGTATATTACTTTTGATATTTTATTGGATTATTTATTGATACTATTTAATTATTGTTAATTATTTGAACATATACATGCATGTAGTTTGTTCGAATATCACGAAATGTATGTATGTTACACCTCAATAATAATTTAATTCATGTATATATATATATCTGATAAAATCGGAACTATACATAGAATTTTGGGTTTTTATGACGATAATTTTGGGTTTTTATGACGATATTGCGCAAAGCTAACTTTTTAAAATATATATGACAAATGTAACAAAAGAAAAAAACAGATTTTTCAAAGAGGTTGGAAATAACATTTTGGTGACAATAATATCATGTGTGTAATGTATATATATTACTACAAGTACATATGTTTGATTATTTTTGTTAAATGATGTTTTGAGTAAGATACATTTTCATTATGGTTTGCAAAGTTAGATCATGATCCGTTGTCGGATATCATTTCGTGGCTGATACATTTCATTGATGGATGTAGTTTTTATTCAATGTTCTCCATAGTATCGACAAATATAAAGAACAGTCAACTATATAACGTACATATTGAAAGCTAAAAGTACTTTTTGACTTAAGAGTTAAGAGCGTTGAACCATTTATTAACTCTAGGGTAAATAATCTGAAACCAATCATACAACTATAATATTCTCTTGTAGTCTTATTTAAAAATTATCAATCATACAACTATAATATTCTCTTGTAGCCTTATTTAAAAATTAGTTTAAATTTCTATTTTGAATGCGATTGGTTTGTCTTTATTAGCTTCGTTTGGATTTCATATTTCTAATGTTTAGCAGAAGTTGGTCACAAGAGTTATCGTTTATACTATTGGTCACTCTTTTTTTTGTCAACATACAATTGGTCACTTTACCATAAATTTGTGAGAAAAATATTACCGAGAATGATCATGCTCATCACTTTGTCTCTACTTTGTCGCTATTTCCAAAAAATTTAAAGATTTCAATATTTTCATATATAACAAAATATAACTTGAATCGAATATAAATAATTTTTTTGAATGAATGTAGTCGTCAAATAGTTTATTTACTAATATTTTATTAATCATAAAACGTTATATTATTTAGACTGGTCAACCAAAAATAAAATTTGTTGTGAAAATCAAATATCAAGGAAAAACTGACATGTTGAAAAATCAAAAATCTTTCCCCTCACCAAAAAAAAAAAAAATCAAAATCTTTCCAGCTTAAAATTTTATATAAGAGAATAATGATGGAATAATATATAATGTGGCCAATATATTTGCAAATTCTTGTACTATGTACAACAATGATCAACATATAATTTATGGAAGGAGGAAATTTTATCATTAATTTGCGGATACTAGATCTATTAGTTAAAAAAAACCGCAAAAACTGGATTTATCTTTAAATTTTAGTTTATTGATTTACATTTAAAGGGAAATAAAAAATAAAAAATAGTCGAACCACCACATGTTAAGATTCTGGCTAATATTTTCTGTAGACAGTAATCACACAAAAGAAAAACAATCAACAACATTAAATGATGTGATATGATATCAGTCGTTAACAACATTATTATCCATCGTTAATCGCATTTTGGTTGGTGATACACGCCAAAGTCCCTAAGTATATATTATATACGACATTACAGTGCATTGATTTGTCCATGTCTAAAGGATTCTTCTATCCGAACAGAATTTTATACGCAAGATTTGAATTAAAGCAAGGATTTGGACAGAATGTAAGCAAAAGCAAACGAAATAGCTAGCGTTCACACAATTATACACTGTCTTTGTCTCTGTCTTTATCTAACCGAATTAATTGCAATTGCGAAAATTTATGTACATATGTATAAAAAAAATTAAAGATCCTAATATTTCGGTAGGTACGTGTATCCATCTTAATTTAATTTTGGTGTCTGAGTTTTTTAAAACAAGCCCAATCATATACACTTTTCCTCGAAAGAACAAGTGGGGTTTTATCACAGCATGAACCTAAATAAAGAAAACCAAAAGAAATCCTGTGATTGGTTACAAATTGATTTAAAGGTAAAATTTGCTACAACTGAATTATCGAGAATAATTTGCAGAAAAGTCATTGTGATATTTTTGTATTAAGTGGTTGTGTTTCATCTTGAATCGAAAAATTAATAAAATCATGTGAAATGAAATACACAATATTTTGAATAATCACACATGACAAATGAATCAAAAATATTTATGAAAATTCTATTGGCTATTGGTTTACTATAATTAATGATATTACTCTTAATTAAATCTCCACAAAATAGCTATATGTTCTCTAAATTTCAATGTTTCACGTTTGTATAAGAGTTCGAAAAATGTGAAGATGATTTTTCATTGATTCTAGTTACCTTTTTCGAGGTGGCAAACAAAAAAAGTAAAAATTGACAACTTTCGTAAGGCAAATTGTAAATAAAATAAAATACTTTTTGGGAAATTATATGACTTTTTAATATTATTTGATCCACGATTTGTTCAAACATGAAACAAACCAACTATATAAATACATCTTTCGTCTCTTCCAATCCCATAACCAAATTCTCCCAAAGAAAACAAAAATGGACTCCAAAACATATTTTCTCACATTTCTCCTCTGTATTTTCACTTTCTCTCATTTTTCACCCTCAAGTTCCAAATCTCTTACAGAAAAACCCTTATCTTTCTCTTCTTCGGCGAGTTTGCCGACTCTCACGGCGGAGAGACTAATCAAAGGATTCAATTTGATGCCTAAGAGTGACGTCAATGTCATTGATGAGGATGGTGCTGAAGCTCCGAGACTAGTCGAGAGAGAATTCGATTTGCCGGCGGCGGTTGACCGTCGTGGCTCCGGTGGTACTCCGTCGGTTCAGGACTTTGGCCACCATGCTGGTTACTACAAACTCCCTAATTCAAAAGCAGCCAGGTAACTTCCATTTTGTTGAACCGGAAATTAAACACATAAAACCAATTCGGTTTAATTTAGAATTTTTTCTTAACCGTTCTATTTGGTTTGGTATCAATGCGGTTCACATTGATATTCTAACTTAACCGGCTTTCTAATTCTCATATTTTTCACAATAATATAAACCAATTCGGTTTAGTTAAGTTTTTTTTTTTTTTTTATCATAACTGTTCTATTTGGGTTGATACCGATGCGGTTCACATTGGAATTCTAACTTAACCGGCTTCTTAGTTCTCACTTATCAATATCTTCTTCACACACACACACACACAAAATTCCGGTTTAGATTTTGTTTCTCTTAACCGTTCTACCGTTTTAACAATCCAATGCCGAATCAAACCACGAAAAGAAAGAGTTTGGAACCGTATCGGTTTACTTCAGTATGACAGTATCACAACTAAACCGGGTTTTCTATTGCTCAATTTCGTGACAGGATGTTCTACTTCTTCTTCGAGTCAAGGACCAACAAAGCCGATCCAGTGGTGATTTGGCTAACCGGAGGACCTGGTTGCAGCAGTGAACTAGCTCTGTTCTACGAGAACGGACCGTTCACTGTCTCTAACAACTCATCACTTTCTTGGAACGAATTTGGTTGGGACAAGGTTGGTTAGAAAAAAATGGTCAAACCAAAACACGTTTTCTCAACAAGAAACCAAATTAATCTCAACCACTTTATTTTGATTTGATTTTAATTTTATATATTATAGGCATCAAATCTAATCTACGTGGACCAACCGGTCGGAACCGGTTTTAGTTACACATCGGACCAAAGTGATCTTCGACACGACGAGGATGGTGTCAGTAATGACCTTTACGACTTCTTACAGGTTCAGTTTTCAATTATTTCATTTGTTTCAATCACATTAAAATCATGTTCTTGAATAAATCTTCACGTGACACATTTTCTTTACAGGCGTTTTTTAAAGAACATCCACAATTTGTGAAGAATGATTTCTACATTACCGGTGAATCCTATGCCGGACATTACATTCCGGCTTTGGCTTCACGGGTTCACCGCGGAAACAAGAACAAAGAAGGAACTCACATTAACCTCAAGGTAAAACAATAACTTCATATTGATTCTTTTATTCACTCCGGCTTAAACCAAACCCGGTTTATATCAGGGTTTTGCGATTGGTAACGGTTTAACTAACCCGGAGATTCAATACGGTGCATATGCGGATTACGCGCTTGACATGAAGCTGATCACACAGTCTGATCATGATAACCTCAACCGTAATTACGCAGCTTGTCAACAATCAATCAAAGAATGCAGTACGTAACTATCAATCTCTTAACCTCTTTTCTTTCAAGAATGATAGTAAAAGAAGTTTGTGAATTTTATGAAATATGTTTTTTCTTTTTACGCGATTTCAGGTGCGGGTGGTGGTGAAGGTGATGCTTGTGCTTCTTCTTACGTTGTTTGCAACAACATTTTCCAAAAGATCATGGATATCGCCGGAAACGTAAACGTAAGCATCAAAACAAGAATTGAATGAATCCATTTTTTTTTACTTGTTTGTTCTTGAAATAATAGCTAACAAGATTTTTCCTCTGTTTTGGTCTCTATGTTTTGAAGTATTATGACGTGAGGAAACAATGTGAAGGAAGCTTGTGCTATGATTTCTCGAACATGGAGAGGTTCTTGAACCAGAAATCAGTACGGAAGGCATTAGGTGTGGGAGATATCGAGTTTGTCTCTTGTAGTACAGCGGTTTACGATGCGATGCAAATGGACTGGATGCGGAATCTTGAGGTCGGTATTCCAGCTCTTCTTCAAGATGGAATTAAGCTCCTTGTTTACGCCGGAGAATATGATCTCATCTGCAATTGGCTCGGTACGTTTCGTTGCTACCTGGCTTAGATTCCGGTCCTGATCTTGCTCACAACCTTAAAATCCCCCACACCACCTGTTAAGCTGAGATTAACTGAATATGTTTTTTCTTTGCTTATGGTGTTCTCTACAGGAAATTCGAAGTGGGTTCACCAGATGGAATGGTCAGGCCAGAAAGAGTTTGTAGCAGCCGCGACAGTTCCGTTCCTAGTCGACAGTAAAGAAGCTGGTCAAATGAAGAACCACGGTTCACTCACTTTCCTCAAGGTAAATCGAACAGAAACCGATAAGCTGGATCTATTTCTATCGATTTTTACACCTAATTTAACTGAATTATGGGAAACGTTTTATAGGTCCACAATGCTGGACACATGGTTCCAATGGATCAGCCAAAGGCAGCATTGCAAATGCTTCAGAACTGGATGCAAGGGAAGCTCGGTACACCCACCGGCCGGACCGCTCGTCAGTGAATCTAAATTCCGAATCGATTGAATTAATATGTATTTAGGAGATCGATATTTTACTTTTAAGAAAACTAAATAACATATACTTGTGAATTATTTCTATAAATACACAGGAAACTTCATTGTTAATCTCTAACCATCATTTGAAGAAAAAAATTGGCTATGATATAACCAAGTTACTACAAAACCTGATAAATACTTCATTCATTGAACACTCTTATCATCTTTATATGTCACAAAGATTTTACTATTCCAAGTTATACAGATTCGACAACAACTAGAGAAGATGACACAGAACGTAAAGCTCGCAAATTTACTGATGACCTTCATAAGAACGATCACGATAATCATCATCATCATCATCATCATCAAGAATGAGTGTAACACCATTGTTTTTAAGGGAGTTAATAACAGCCCATACCTTGGTTCGACTCTTGAACCCTTTCTTTTCGATTTCTTTCTTGACATCAGCATGTATACCTCTTCCTTGCCCATCTTGAAGCCCTTCCACTTTCAGTCTCATCGCTAAAACCTCTCCGACAATAGCTGCTGCCTTGGCATTGCAAGTACGACCACACTCTAGCGAGTTCTTGATTGCGTGCTCTACGGTTGAAGCTGTTGTCACTATTCTCCCATTCTTTCTGTCCACTACGTTTGCTGTTATGTACTTAATCGACATGAACAGCCTTAGAACATACCTTTTTAGAACTGTCATTGCTTCTACACAAGAACCTCAAACATTGTCAGCATTGGAAACAAAACAAACAAGAAAATTGGAAGCTACTCGTATCAATTTCTTGATCTTTAACATTTTGAAACAAAACAAAAACGCATTAAAGGCTCTAAATTTGCGTTTTTTTAACATTAAAGATTGTCAGATGATTGATGAATTTCTAGAAAATCTCCGAAAGATAGTGTTACGAAGCAAATAACTCTGTGTGGCATATGATCAAACAGCTTGTGTGCATACAAACTCTGAAAATACTAAAAAAATAGAGACTGCTGAAACACAAGTTTTTCTAACCTTGGAAACTAAGAGAACATTAATGTCGGAGTATTCCAAGTTGTCTCAGGAGATCATGGCAGATTAGTCAGAACTGAGAAGCGAAGAAAAAAAACTGGAGAAGAAGGACGAAGAAGATCAAAAGGCACAGAACATGGATGAAGGTATTTGCTTTCATAAATGAATTTGTCCCTAAAAAGCGTAATTGGGCTTTTCACTTCTTCTAAAAGCCCAAATGTCTCTTTAAACCAGAAATTAAGTAGTGTATTTAAGTATTAAACATATCATGATTCTGTCACCAATTCTCGCACAGCAAGATGGTAGAGTCTCAGCATGATTGGGATTCTCACCAGGGTTCGAGTATATATTGGTACCCCCGAATGCCTTCTAACTAATGTTGGGAGATGCCAGATGAAGAAATTCCATCTGATTGGCCAGGCTACAGTCTGGATCGAATGTGGAGGAAACTCCATGCCTTCTAACAAATGTTGGAAGATGACGGATGAAGAAATTTCATCTGATTGGCCAGGCTATATATAGTCTGGTTCCGGGTTCTTCCCTGAAGTGAAGAATCATGCTCGGGGATGTCTATCACGGAGAATCATGCTTTCGGTGGTAGCGAATCGAGGTAATCTAAATTACCTCTTTTTTTCTTTTTAATTTTAAAAATATGTTAAAGACTAATAAAAGAAAAGGTTGGAGATTTTTTTTTTTAATATTTTTTTCTATTTTTTTTACACTTTTTATGTTATTTAATTTGAACATTAATCAAAGATGTGCATTAACCATGATGAGATTTTCTGTTAAATAAAATTTTCATTTTAACCATACATTTTTCAAAAAGACACAAGTGAAATAACATGTAAATAAAAGACTGGCATTATAATTAACAAGAAAGAACCAAATTACTCAAAATTATCCAAAATTCTCGGAAAGAACCATATAATTAAATTAGAAACTATAATTATCCGAATTACTAGAAAATCCCGTTTAAAAAAATTCAAACTACCCAAAAGTATCCGAATTATCCGATAATACTAGTAAACAAATACACAAATATTTTAAATATTTGAAATTAAACGAAATATTCGAAGGTAGATAAAAAGGTTAGTGTTTTAGTTATATTCAAATTTTTTCGGATACTCATTCGGGTGCGGGTCGAATTTTTTCAAGTACCGACTTCTAAAACCCGTTTGGATAATTTCATCGTATTCGGTTCAGATTTTCGAATCTGGATATTTTGAGTCGGATTCACTTCCGATTTTCGGATCGGATCTAAATTAACTTTTTCTTAATAGCCTTAATATATAAAAGAAATTATTTGTCACAAAATCTCGTACAGTACTTATTTTTATAAAATGAATCGTAGATGTGTAATTAACTATTACTAACGTGATATATTAAGACAAGAGGTATAAAGGCATTGTCTAACTGGGCGGTGTAAGCTTCCAACATCCCAGTGGCTGACACGGCCACAAGAAGCGACCACCATCCTTGACTTAGTATATAACCCATTGATGCTAAGAGAACATTCATGTCGGACAATTTCAAGTTGTCTCAGGAGATCATGGCAGATTAGTCAAAACAGAGAAGCGAAGAAAATAACTGGAGAAGATCAAAAGGCACAAAACCTCACTTTTTACTTCCATGGTTTTTGCGTTTATATATGGATCTGTCTCTAAAGCGTGTAATTGGGCCTTTCACTTGTTTAAAGCCCAAATGTTTTAAAACCACAAAAAAAAAATAAACAAGAAAAAAAATCGACGAAATCTTACATCGAGACTTATATGTATTTGGGCCACACAAAACACGATTTAAGAATTAAATAATTAGAGATAATGTCACCAATTCTCGCCTAACAAAGTGGTAGAGACTCAGCATGATTGGGACTCTCACCAGGGTTCGAGTAACGATATTGGTACCCTAGATGTGGAGAAAACTAACCACCATGCCTTCCCCCGATATTTGGGGAGAAGATGACCCGAGTGTTGTGGAGGAACATGACCTCGAGTGTTGGAGGAAACTGTTTATTACATTCGGTAGTAGCCGAGTTGAAGTAATCTAAATTACCTCTTTTTTATTTTTTATTTTACTTTTAATTTAACTAGGTAAATGTCGCTGTATTTTTTCAAGAAGATATCAAAAAGTTCACGAAACACTATCATATTCAAGTGAATGGTTTGTCAATACATTGTAGGTTAATGAGAATATTCAAGATTGAAACTCTGTTTATTACTTAAGAACGAAGAACACAAAAACAATCTTTGAATATCAAGAGCCAAGAGAATATTGACACTGTTTTAGGTTGTTTTAGACTCCATAATCTCCCTCAAACCTAAAAGGCTCTCAACTAACGAAACAGTCAAAGACCCCTAGTTTGTTTTACCAACCCTTTAGCTATAGACTATTAGTAACCTCGACTTATTTGAATCCAACCCTTTTACTCTAATATTTCATGACGCTTAATCTTGAAACTTTGAAAGCTCCACATCTAGACATCTCCACAAAAATTATGGTTTAGCACAAGCCTTCCTTCTCTTGGATATTTGTTATCAATTGGGTAACTTATCTTCTCTGCATTGACAAATTCAGACTTCTGCTTCATCATCATCTTCTCTCTTATCACATATGTATTTTCAATTTCATCTTCCTTGACCCAAAAAAAAACATGTAGGAGAAATTGTAATTCTAAAATAAAATTATATAAGTGTTGAGGTTTGTGCAAGATATACAAACACGGACTAGACGTAAGATATAAGACGTAAACATGAATTACCCAAAAAGGAATAGCAAATTCAAGGTGTAGACCGAAAATCCATAATTCCAACAGAAAAGATTATATAAAAACTATAATTGTATAATCTTAAAACTCATATTGTCATCATTGTGAGCATATCAAAACTTTAAATGAATATAGTTTGGACTCACTCTTCAGCTATTTTTTAACTTCGACATATAATAATAATAATTGAAAAGAAGAGTAAATTTACCTCTTCTCATCTTACTAGAGATCGTTAGCAAATATTTTTAGAAATACTTTAGTCCCATAATCCCAATCCATTTAGCCCCTTTCCTATTGATATGTTGGCAAGTGAAAGAAGTGATGTAACATTTTATAAAAATATTAGAGGAACAACTAAGACATAATAAAAAGTGAAGCGAAGAGCTCGCGCCTTTGAAATACCATCAACTTTGCGGATTTGAAGTTCATGACGATTTGCACATCCATTTGTAACAAATACTTTGTGAGATATAAAAGGAACAGAGCACTGACCCATGAAAAGAATAAACATATTGAAAATTTGGCTTTTAAAGTGTTGTAAACATACTTAGCATCGTAAGCTATCTCTATTAACAAAAAAAATCTCATAAGAAACATAAAATATAACCAAAAAAAACAATTAAAGAAATGATCAAATTTTGACAATTAATGAAGAGGTGTACGAAAATATAAATATATTTATGACTATAGATTAGTAAAAAATCACATCGGCGGACTTACCCAGTGATCATAGAATTAGTTGTGTCCTTGTTGATCTTCCTGGTAACGACAACCATCACACGTGATGTAGCATTTGAAGGCGACATGTAGAGAGTAGTCTGTCCATCGAGATCGATGTTATTGGCACATGACTAAACATTTGAAACGTGAAGTTTGTGGGACAAGACATGCATGGGTGGTAGCCCAGTTTCGAAAAAAATTAAACCTTGGTTCTTATACCATATTAGTAATGAGCCTAACTCTATGCCTTAAAATCCCCACAACACCTATTAAGCTGAGATTAACTGAATGTATTTTTCTTTGCTTATATTGTTCTCTACAGGAAATTCGAAGTGGGTTCAATCAGATCGACTAGTCAGGCCAGAAAGAGTTTGTAGCAGCCGCGACAGTTCCATTCCTAGTCGACAGTAAAGAAGCTGGTTTAGTGAAGAATAAGAATCACGGTTCACTCACTTTCCTCAAGGTAAATCGAACAAAAACCGATAAGCTGAATCTATTGCTACCGATTTTTACGCCTAATTTAACTGATTTATGGGAAACGTTTTATAGGTCCACAATGCGGGACACATGGTTCCAATGGATCAGCAAAAGGCTGCATTGCAGATGCTTCAGAACTCAATGCAAGGGAAGCTCGGTACACCCACCCGCCGGAGTGCTCGTTAGTAAATCTAAATTCCAAATCGATTGAATTATTATGTATTTAGGAGATCAGTATTTTACTTTTAAGAAAACTAAATAACATATACTTGTGAATTATTTCTCTAAACATCACTTGAAGAATTTTTTTGGCTATGATATAACCAAGTTACTACAATAAAACCTGATAAATACTTCATTCATTGAACACTCTTATCTTCTTTATAGGTCACAAAGATTTTACTATTCCAAGTTATACAGAACTGAATCTAAAATTGACAACAACTAGAGAAGATGATACAATTGGTAAAGTTCGGATCATCCGTCCCTAAAGCATGTAATTGGGCCGTTCACTTGTTTAAAACCTAAATTTTCAGTAAACCACATTAAACCGGAAATTAAGTTGTTTATTGAAACGTTTAATTATTATACTAATAGAAGTAATAGCACCAATTCTCGCCCAGCAAAGTGGTAGAGACTTAGCATGATAGGAAGTCTCACCCCTGGGTACGAGTAACGAAATTGGTACCCCTGAATGTGGAGGAAACTCCATGCCATCGATAGAAGAGTCGCTGGGTCTTCCAACGAGTGTCTTTGGAAGATGAAAGGATGAAGTTTAAAATTTCATCTGGTTCCATGCCACCGACTCGACTTCCAACGAGTGTCTTTGGAAGATGAAAGGATGAAGTTTAATATTTCATCTGGTTGGCCGGACTGCAGTCTGGTCGGAGGTACCGTCGGACAAGTCTATCATCAAAGATGGTAGCCGATCGTGTTTGGGGATGGCTATCACGGAGAATTATGCCTTTAGTGGTAGCCGATTTGAGGTAATCTAAATTACCTCTTTTTATTTTTTATTTAATTTGGAATTTTTATATTTTGTTTTTAAAGCAGTTTGAAATCTGTAAAAATATAAATCTCTTGCTTTTTATATAAATATATGAGAGATTTATTTGGCAAAAAAAAAGTACAAGACTTTGTGCCAAATATTTGGGTTTAATAAAAAAAGGTTGGAGATTTTATTTAAAACCTTTTCCCCTCTATATGTTATTTAATCTGATAATTAATCGTAGGTGTGCAATATTTTTAACGTGCATTAACCATGATGAATTTTTTTGTTAGATAAAAGTTTTATTTTGACCATACATTTTTCAAAAAGACACAAGTGCATTAACATGTAAATAAAAGATCGGTATATTATAAATATTTAACAATTAATGATTGAAAGAGTCATATATGCAGCACATACAATATTATCATATCGTTGCAAGTAAAATGTGTTCCAAATTAGCAAAGCTAATTTCTTAATTGTGCAATAAGTTCAGGTAATTTCTCAATTTTTATAAATTATCTAAAGTTTCAAAAATTATTCATTATTTTCTAAATTTACTTGTAGTTATTCGGAAACTGACATATATCCACGTTGAAAGGTTAAGCCATTGCTCGAGATAAGGAACCAAAAAGTCGAAGAAATCAAACAGTAGAAAATTAGTAACGTTGTAAAAAGATGATCAGTCAAAAGCAATTTCTTCGACTCCTCTTCTCCCATGATGTTTCCAACTCCTAAAAAGAATAGACTGAAAATGAATTAAGACTAGGCAAGAGAACTAGAAACCTAAATCTTTGGTAATTCATGAAAAAGATGAGATCGACTTGGAAGGATGATCAGTCAAAAGTGACAATTTTGACTCCCTTTAAACTATTTTGGAAAAGAGAACAAGAAACCCAAAACGATGATGAAAGTGATGATCTATCAAAAATCCTGATAGCTGTGATCGATCGGCTCTCATGGCAACCAAATTAGACTCAGGAACAGATATTGGGTTGTCAAGTGTCAACGGTGATCCGAATTCGGAGTCCATGTAACGGATCTAAGTCAACAGTAACGGTTGTAAATATACAAAAATATACTATCGATCTGCGGTGGAATAACTAACATCAGGCACGTTTCCTCTCTTCTTCTCTGGTCTCAATTCAAAAGACGAAGAATCGGATGCTTCGTTTACCTCATCAATCACTAGATTCCCTTTCCCAGGGTTAGCTTCACAAAGTCCAAAAATGCGTGTAGTGTTAGTGATTCCACCGCATGCGGCTCAATTTTAAACGTACATGTATGAAATTTGAATTTTATTAGAGTACGTGACTAAATTAGCACTAAAAGTTTGTATATGTAGTAATTCACACTTCTGGATGTCGAACACGATGCCAAATCATTACACACGTGGAGTTTGAGTCAGCAACCGTTACTGTAACGTGGAGTCCAAATTCGGCTCAATTTTAAACGTACAGGTATGCAATTTGAATTTTATTATAGTACATGTCTAAATTGACACTACAAGTTTGTACATGTAGTAATTAACACTTTTGGGATTGTACATGTATGAAATGACTATGTTTTTTATATCTAGTCGAGTATCAATAATTAATCATACTAAGTTGGTTCCCATGACTCACATGGATTCAGTCTCGATTTGAAACTGATAATGAACCAAGATTGGTTCACACTAAACCAAAAAGGGTCCGAGGACACTTCCTCGTTCTACACTGATCTATAACGATTAATTCACTCAATTACTATCATATACTGTAATTGTTAGCTCCCCTTGCAATCAATCTAACTTAAACCAATTCAACCATCAATTCTACAACAATGGTACGCTTATATAATTATATACGTAGAGAAATTTGAGTTTTTGGTTAATATATACAATCGCCGGTAAGGATAGCCATTGTTTTCATATATGCTAATCAGTAATTTCGCCAACACATAATCTTGTTTTATGAAAATCAGTAATTCTACCACATAAATCTTGTTTAGGTTTTGGAAATGTTTAACGAACCGTATTAAACCGAGAGTTGAGTTTTTACTACGATAAAATACTTCATTCATTGAACACTATAATCTCATCAATTATATGTCACAAAGATTTGACTATTCCAAATTATACAGAACTGAATCTAAGATTCAACAACAATTAGAGAAGATAATAACACAGAACGTAAAGCTCGCAAATTCACCGATGACCCGCATAAGAACGATCACGATAATCATCATCGTCGTCATCATCATCATCAAGAATGAGTGTAACACCATTGTTTCTTAGAGAGTTAATAACAGCCCATACCTTGGTCCGACTCTTGAACCCTTTCTTTTCGATTTCTTTCTTGACATCAGCATGTATACCTCTTCCTTGCCCATCTTGAAGCCCTTCCACTTTCAGTCTCATCGCTAAAACCTCTCCGACAATAGCTGCTGCCTTGGCATTGCAAGTACGACCACACTCTAGCGAGTTCTTGATTGCGTGCTCTACGGTTGAAGCTGTTGTCACTATTCTCCCATTGTTTCTGTCCACTACGTTTGCTGTTATGTACTTGATCGACATGAACAGCCTTAGAACATACCTTTTTAGAACTGTCATGCTTCTAAAAAAAACCTCAAACATTGTCAGCACTGGAAACAAAACAAACAAGAAAATTGGAATCGTTTCAATTTCTTGATCTTTAACATTTTGAAACAAAACAAAAAACGCATTAAAGGCTCTAAATTTTCGTTTTTTGACATTAAAGATTGTCAGCTGGTTAATGAATTTCTAGAAAATATCCGAAACAGAGTGTTACGAAGCACAATAACTCTGTATGGCAAATGATCAAACACCTTGCGTGCGTGCATACAAACTGAAAATATAAAATTAAAAAAATACTGATGAAACACAATTTTTTCTAACCTTGGAAGCTAAGAGAACATGAGAATATCCCGTTGTCTCAGACAATCATGGCAGATTAGTCAGAACTGAGAAGCGAAGAAAAAAACTGGAGAAGGACGAAGAACGGAAGAAGATTCAAAGGCACAAAACCTCGTTTTGTTCATGGTTTTTGCATTTTATATATGGATTTGTCCCTTAAAGCGTAATTGGGCTTTTCACTTGTTTTAAAAGCCCAAATGTTTTTAGTGAACCTCATTAAACCGGAAATTAAGTGGTGTATTTAAGCATTAAACAAGTGGAGATTAAGTCACCAATTCTCGCCCAGCAAAATGGTGGAGACTCAGCATGATTGGGAGAGTCTCACCAGGGTTCGAGTGACAAAATTGGTACCCCGAGTGTGGAGGAAACTCCATGCCACACGACAAGAGATCGCGTGGGCCTTCCATTGAGGTGGAAGATGAAAAACCCGGATGAAGTTTGACATTCTGGGTGGCCAGGCTGCAGACTGGTTCAAGGTTCTTCCTTTCCTTGAAGCGAAGAACCGTGCGGTCGGATATGTCCGATCGTGGTCGGGGATGTCTATCATGGAGAATCATGCATTTGGTGATAGCGAATCGAGGTAATCTAAATTACCTCTTTTTTAAATTATTTTTATTTTAATTTTAAAATATGTAAGAAACATAAAATCTTAAATTTAGATTTAATGAGATAATATAATATAAAAATATATTTTAAAACTTTTTATATAAATAAGTACGGGTAGGCGTTAGGATACGTATTCGAGTTTGGTCTAAGGTTTTTCCCTGAAGTGAAGAATCATAACGGTCGAGTATGTCCATCACCATGGTAGTCGATTGTGGTCGGGGATGTCAATCACCGAGAATCATGTCTTTGGTGATAGCCGAATTACCTCTTTTTATTTTATTTTATCTTTTTTTTATTTAATTTGGACTTTATATTTTATTTTTAATTTAATTTGAGATACGCATGAAACCCGAATAGAAGTTTGGATGCACAAAATGCGGATGGAAGATATGCATGAAAGCATTAAGGAACAAATCGTTTACTATTGGTTAATAGATCAAGAGGAAGTGTGGTTAGTGGTAAGATCTGTCATTGAACCCAGAAGACATCCAAATTGGAAGCGAACACCCAAGCAAGAGTGAGAAGTGACTAGAAATAAGAAATAATACAACAATGTGTATACAAACCAAGCAAAAATGTGATAATTCTACGCTGAGTTTTCCCATCCATTGTTTCTGTCCACTACGTTTGTTGTTATGTACTTAATCGACATGAAGCGCAACGGTTTGTGTTTTGCTTTTTTTACTTCGATGGTTTTTGCTTTTATATGTATATGGATCCGTCCCTAAAACGTGTAATTAGGCTTTTCACTTATTTAAAAGCCGAAATGTTTTTAAGTAACCTCATTAAACCGGAAATTAAGTTTGTGTGTTTAAGTATTAAACAAATAAAAATAATGTCACCAAATCTCGCGCAGCAAGATCGTAGAGACTCAGCGAATTGAGGTAATCTAAATTACCTCTTTTTATTATTTATAATTTAATTTACAATTTATTTCATTAACTCTATTGGGATGTATAATAAAAAACAAATTCTTGAGAAAATTTTATATAAACAAGAGATTTATTTGGCCAAAAAAAAAAAGTACAAGAATTATAACAAATATTTTTTTTTTTAATATATAAAAGGCTAATAAAAGAAAAGGTTGGAGATTTTTATTTTATTTTTTCCCCTTTATATGTTATTTAATCTGAAAATTAATCGTAGATGTGCAATATCTATATTAACATGCATTAACCACGATGAGATTTTCTGTTAATAAAAGTTTCATTTCAATCATACATTTTTCAAAAAGACACAAGTGCATTAACATGTAAATAAAAGACTGGTATATTATAATTACTTAACAAGTAACGATTGAAAGAGTCACATATGATACATCACATACAATAGTTTTAGTATCAAATAAATGTGTTCCAAATTAGCAAGTTAATTACTTAATTGTGCAATAAGTTCAGGTAATTTCTTTATTTTTAAAAATTATCAAAAATTATTCATTATTTTCTAAATTTACTTAAGGAACAAATCGTTGTTAATAGATCAAGAGGAAGTGTGGTTAGTTGTAAGATACTTTGTTATGTACATTAAGTTAAACAGAAAGTTAACTAATTAATTGCTTAACTTACTACAAGCAGAGGAGTGAGTAGAAGACAAGAGGTATAAAAGCATTGTCTAACTGTGCGGTGTAAGCTTCCAACATCCCGGTGGCTGTCACGGCCACAAGAAGCGACCACCAACCTTGACTTAGTCTATAACCCATTGATGCTAATATTGGGACCAGTACAAAGCATACTGCCATCACCGATGTTATTCCCGCGGCTGTTCCTTCAACCGTTTTCTCTGTTCCGCAAAAAATTATTTTACGCACTTGACAATATTAGTTTCCGATGAATGTACTAATTGAGATTTTTTTAAAAGGAAAAGAAAATGCTCACTTCCTGTCTTGCTCCATCTCAATACTCCATACTTGTGACCTACCATTGATGCCTGTAAAGCAAATCGTTATAAACATGTCATTGAAAGAGAAACGGGTCTTCGAAGTTACATCTCTTGAGCATGTATGTAAGAGCTGAGCAAAAGCTTACCATTGTATCTCCAATCCCGAGGCTGAGAATTCCGGCAAATGGGGATAAAGCTCGGTCATTGAACCCAGAAGACATCCAAATTGGAAGCGCACACCCAAGCAAGAGTGAGAAGTGACTACAAATAAGACATAATATAATCAATTTGTATACAACAAACCAAGCAAAACTATGATAATTCTACACCGAGTTTTCCCATCGATGGTCTAATCAGTTTTGGCATACCTGACAATCAGATGCTCTGAGTCACGATGGTCCGTGAAAGCATTCATGAATTGATGTAAAGGCTCTCCAAGTGGATGAATTCTCCATATCTGGTTTTGACAATGAGTATCTTGCATTAAGCCCATTGAAAGCAATGAAACCGAGAAGGTGAGTTATTTTCAAAGAAGGGAGCTTACTCGAATGATCTCCAATGCAACAAATACTGCCAATGCTGCACCAAATGCTAGATCGAGAAATTTAGGCTGAATGAAAGAACATGAAAATATTAAGAAGCTACCAAAGGAATTATTAAAATTTAGACAAACACATATAACTTTCTTAAAATTAAAATTATAAATTACTGATCACCAGTCACCTGTAAGACAAGAGCTGGCAAGAACATTAAAACAGCCATCAAATGGTAGTACTTCCGAAGCAAGATTCTCTCAACCTTGCTACTCCTCGAGATGTTATAAAATCGTGAGACAGACACAACGATCAACAGAACCCAGTAGATACATAATGAAAGTCTCTTCAGAGGTTCAGAAAAGACAAATGTGAGTACCCTGCGACAGAGGAGTATGAAAGTTGGATACAATCTAAGGATGTGGAAGTTAAAGGATCACTACCAAAGCTCAGAGGACACAAGATAAGTGATTCATAGTAGAAATTAAGTACCACAAGAAGGGATGCTGGTCGAAATCATGTACAAACTGCATCCAAGAAGGAACAGCCACGATCATAAAAGATAGAAGTGAGACAAAGAAAACAACAGATTTTGCAGCATCACTGCAGTTTCTTTGTCGAGCATTTATCTTTCTCAAAGAGATTTCATATATATGCAGAATGAATCTGAACACCATAGGGAAAAGTAGAAGGCCTAACAGTAGACCCTGAGAAGGAGACAGGTAAGTTGTTATGCAGCGATACCATAAAGATTATAATGCATATAATTTTGAGCGATTATTATCGTACCTGGACGATTATGCCGGTTTCAGTTCTCCTTATTCCATAGCTTATTGAGACAAGATCCACAGGTATCAATTTCTCGAAAATCTGTAACAGTCATCATACCAAAGTTGCAGTGACAACATTACTGAGTCATTCTTGCTAGAATTGCAGTAACTAATGAAAGCACAAAAATGCATGATGACCTGTTCAAAGATTGGAAAAGTTAAGAACTCTAACCTTTGCAATTGTGCATGCCAAAAAGTCACCAAAATAGAGAACAAGACCACTGGTCACAAGAAGCCCTTCCCCTATAAAAGTGGCAATTGTTAAGGGTGAAATAGAAATATGTTGAGCCAAAGGAGACACCATTTACATCAAATCCAGAGTTCCATAGAGAAAAAAAAAAAAAAAAAAATTCATGATTGCTCAAGTGGCGTTTACAGACTATGCAACTTTAGAGCAGCGAGGATAAGCTTATAGAATACGACCAAAACTACTACTTAACCTAAGCCATGAATAGAAGAGTGGTTCCAATTACCGATTGAAGCACACGAAGGAAAGGTGAAAAGCAGATGTCGAATTAACTTAACAGCTGCAAGGCCATGAAATAACATCCACAACACCTTCAACGAAGTGTTCAAGCCTGTCAAAGATAAAGAACAAACAAAGATCAAACCAAGCCAAACAAAGAAAACAAAATCAAAACCAACTAAAAAACCACAGACAAAATCTCACCAGTATGTGATATCATAGAAAGTGAAACAAAACATGCAACTCCATACAACACTGTACCACTTAAGCTAACTCTCGTAAGCCAAACAGAAGAAGAACACAAAGATTCATCATCTTTTCTCTTTTGTGACATAATCACTGATAGATATATAAGTATAGCACAACAACTTGCTGAAGCTGCCCAATACTGCATTGTCACATGAGTAATCTCTACACAACAACAACAAAAAACATAATGAAAATACTAAAACATTAAGATACATAAATCTGTGAAAATCAAAATCAAAATACCATCTTCATCGATTGATATAGCTCTTGAAATCTGAATTAATTTAGATATCATAACACAAGGAAGAGTTACAGCTCCTAACAATATCCCTGAAGAAGCACCACGCCTGCGCAATTATGATTTGAAATTGGTTCAATTTGAATATCAGAATTTGAAATTAGATTTGGGGAAATTCTTAATTCTCACCTGGAGTTGAATCGAGAGAGGAGAAGAGATGGAGAAGTTTCGGATCGGATCTCGACGAGGAAGGCGGAGAGAGAGAGGAGGAAGAGGGAGAAGCCATGAGAGATTAGTGATAAAGGAAGAGATAAGAGAATACGAGAAATTACGACTGCTACTATAACTCTCTCTCCCGTTATTAATGACGTCGCCGTCGTCGACATCGCCGGAGATGATGATGATTTTCGCCGGAGATTTGTTGTTGTAATTTAGGCGCGATTTGGTGTTATCTTTATTGGGCCGCTAACTAACGAAGACTTGTATGTGTTTGGGCCCACAAACACGGTTTGGCACGGACTTTAAGGTTACGCTAATTTTCACGTGTAAAAGTCAAATTTGATCGGTTGGTTCGGTTCGGTTAAATTCGATTTAGTTCAATCATTTGGTTCGGTAGATTCGGTTTAATTCCGGTTATTGAACTTAGATTTTAAGCCGTTGAACTTTTCTGAAGATAACACAGGTAACGAAGTGATGGAGATGAGAGAAATGATAATTTCTCTTTCTCTGTTGTGATGGAGTTTAGTCTCAAGCTGCAATCTTTTTCATTTCCCTCTTCAGTTTCGAGTAAGCTGAACAAACCCTAATTCTCAATTTTCGTTTTGTTCATTGTTTCTCAGAGACAATTTGACGCAATTTTTGTGAAATTTTGAGTAAAAAGCATTTATGACAATCCAATTTTAGTTTAATTTCGAGTTTTGGGTCTTAATTTTGTTTGATCTTCTTAGTTCTCAAGTAATAATTTGGAGTGAAATTCAAGCTTTGTTTAGTTTATATTAGGGTTGAATTGTTACGAATATAATTGAGTTTTAATGATTTTAATCTTAAGATTCATTACTAAACACAACTACTGTTTGATTCATATAAACTTATTACATTTCACTTTTTGAGGTTTTGTTTGCATATCTATAGAGCCTTACTTGTGAATATAGTTACTGAGTGTTGATATTTGTGGTAGGTGTTAAGGATGTGAGGTTTTCAAATGTTGATTTGAAATCTTCACATCAGAGAGCTAAGAGATCATTAACGGTGACTCCTGCTTTAGCTGAAACAGCTGTTTCTATAGCGGTTGCAGCCACGATTGTTGGTACTGCAGCTACTATTCTTGTTCGGAGAAGTACCAAAGCCGCCGAAGAAGCCGAGGTTAGTTTTTTTTAGAGTATATGGCCCATGAACACTGATATGCATCTAATTTGAGGATCATCATTGTTTGTTTTACTCGTTGAACCGAACTACAGGCTTCTATGAAAGAATGTGAAGCTTGTCTCGGTTCAGGAATCTGTCCTGAATGTAAAGGTGAAGGATTTGTACTAAAGAAACTATCTGATGCAAATGCTGAGAAAGCAAGACTTACAGCAAAAAATATGGCTACTCGATATACAGCCGGGTAATAATCAACTACCTCATTATTCTTCCCTTCACTCTCATTGATTCCACTTTTTCTTGAATTGATTTTCAATAAAACATGTTTTCAGGCTTCCCAAGAAATGGAGTTACTGCACGAAATGTTCTTCCACGCGATCTTGTATAACATGTGGTGGGAGTGGAAAGACAAGCATCTAGCGACGCCTTACGCAGAGTACACAAGTACGTTAAACTCTTGTCTTTGGAAACACATTTCTATGTTTTATCATAGTTGTTTTGTTTTCAGTTATGACAGATTCTTGAATGTTTGAAAATTCAATGCGTCATACTAGTTTAGTTTCTTCTTTACTCTTTCCAGATTCTTTTAATGCGATATGTCGTAAAGATTACTAAAGTCAATTGCTTCTTCTTTGTTCCTTTTCTTTTTTAATATCTCTGTGACGTCTCTCCAAGGAAGAAAGGTTTCTTCATGTAGACTCTTTAAGGTATGACTAGTTGCGCCTCAAAACACTCGTCTCTTTTACTTTTTGGAAGACTTTTAAAGACACGGCTTGTTGATAAAATACTGAGAACATTGATGTATAAGCCTTTCATCAAAACGACATTGTACATCATGATGAGCACCGGGCTCACTGAGCCTTACTTATCAAGTCAGGATCTTACTCGGTACATCTCTCATAAGAGGAACATAAAACACGGAAATATAAAGCTAACTTTGAGGGTTATTTATATGTGGAAAAAGATATAATGTGGCTATCCTTTACTAGACATGAGTCGGGGATCCGGTCTCGGGTGTTGGAATATCAGCCAACATCGCCTTCCGGCCTCTCTCTGACCGGCTGGTTTCAGCAAATTTAATGCTTCCCGCGTGTAGCCCTTGGCTCTTCTCTTCCTCTGTCCATTCCGCACCATAATAATACTCCTCCTTTGATTTCTCTCCGTCTTGCGATGGTCTCAAGAACATGCTTCCCCACTGTGGAAAATGTATAAACGCCACTGGAAGGGAACACACGACAGCCATAACGCCCATCAACGATAGTCCTTCAGCTGTAGAAAACCTCGACGAGGAGAAGAAAAGAAGTTGAGTAACTCCTGACCCGAAATTTCCTCCAGCACCAGTTAGTCCCGAGATAAGCCCAAGAGAACGACGGGAAACGAAAGGAGCTACACCAAAGAGAGCTCCGCAAGCAGCTTGTGTGCCAATGGAAAAGAGCATCATGGCTAAGATAGCTATAGGAAGTGAACTAGCACGACCTAGCCAGATGCAAAAGAGAGCTCCAACAGTTTGTAAGATCCACAAGATCCATAACCGGCCCCTCATGCCGAAGAGCCGTGCAGCTACATCTGAGGCGTACCCACCCAAAGGACGGGCAAAGAAGTTTGCCATACCAAAACTGGCTGCTATAATACCGGCTGTGTGAAGTGTAAGGTTAAACCTGTCGTAGAAGTATCCGGATATAACGTTGTTGATCGTCAATTCAACTCCCATAGAAAATCCATAGAGAACGAATAAGATCCATGTTCTATAGTTCCTCACAGCGAACCAGAAGACCTATTAAAAAATATTACAAGAATGAAAATGTAATTAGAACCATATCCATTGCTATTGTATTTTATATTGATCATGTTTAATGTTTTGATTTAATTACCTTGGAGAATTTGTCTTTGGATACTTGACCACTCTTTTGGAGGGTGCTAAGGTTCCCGTCAGGGAGATCTTGGCCGAGAGTGAGGACGAGAATGCCCATAATGATCTGAAGGATGCCGGGGATGAAAAAGGCGAACCTCCATGCCGTGAAGGGAGTGGCTCCGGCGAGTTTGATGACGTGGAAGACCATTGGCATGAGTAGCTGAGTAACGCCACCTCCCATGTCTCCCCACCCTCCAGCACAACCATTAACGAGTCCGATAATCTTTCCGGTGAACATAACGCTTGTCCAGTATTGACATGACACGAATGTTGCTAAGCAAAAACCGATCATGAACCGCACGGCTAAGTAGCTTCCAGCATCAGCTACAAACGACATGGAGAAAACGGCTGGAGCCGAGAGCATAAGAGAGAAAGCGGTTCCGTAACGTGCCCCTAGAAGATCACATACGGCACCCATAGCGAGTCTTGAGAAAATGGCACCGGAAACGGATGCTACTCCGGCATTTCCAATGTCGGTTTTGGTCAGGTCGAGGTTGTCGCGGATGACGGGGACTAGAGGTGCGGCCGCGAAGGTGGAGATGAAGCAAGTGAAGAAAGAGATCCATCCTAAATGGAAAGCTCTCATGTGTGGTTTGGCGAATGATAATGGTCTGAACACTTTTGCCCTATGCTCGGAGTCCACTGGTAAGGCGAACTTAGCCGTTGGATCGTCTGATCGGACGGTTTGAGACGAAGGGCCACCATTTTCGTCGTGTACGGAGAAAGAGAAGACTTGCTCCCTTGCTGTCACTCCATGTAAGGAGGTTCCAATAGAGCCATCTTCATTAGAATGGTTGTGAGCCGCCATTGATATTTTTTTCTTCAAAGAAAATGAGAGAAATTAAGAGAAAGACTCTAAACGATAAAGAAGGTTTTGATCTTCTTCTACTTTATGGCCTTTGTTGTGTTTTCTTGTGTTTTGATGTAAGTTGGAGAATGAAATGCATAAGTATATATAGAGAAGATGGAGAGAGATCTCATATTAGACATGCATGGTAGGTAGGTTCCAATTCTACACGAAATACTAATTGATAAGTATTATAATTGATCAGACTCATATATAGTAGTATACTTTATCAGAAAAGGAAAAAAAAAAAAAAAAACATATGCTAATGGATATTATTTAGTGTATATGTTTCAGAAACTTTAAATGTAGTTCACACGGTGAAGAGAATATTCTATTGAAACTAAAAGCATATGCATAATGCAAATTATGTGCCCCTTTCATTATAAAAATGTTTATAAGTTCTCTTAAATATGTAAGTACGTTACATTAATTACTTGTACCATTATCTCTATCAAGTCCATACATTATATATTTTTTTTTTGACGGCAGTCCATACATTATATATATAACCACCGTTATACATATACTAGTTGATATATTATATAACTACGGAGTTAAATAAAAATAAGTACAACAACGTGTCATTTTCACCGCCGGCTGCGTATAATGCATGCAATTTTCCAGCTGATTATAATATTATACACGTATATTTTTTTGTTTACAAGAATTTATTAATGTTGATTCAAAATGTATGACACTTGACGTTAACTAAAGGCTAATGAGACCGTACGGTACATTGTAGAATGAAAAATTTTATTAATTTCGGTTTGTCTTTTATGCAGAATCCCATGTGGTCGACTCCGATCACCAAATTAATTTGGTTTTGGAAATTATAGAAAATGTTTCGCAAGTTTTTTTTTTCATTTGTTAAAAAATGTTTCGCAAGTTGTATATAGTTTATAGAGAAATTCACTAACTGTTTTGCTTTCAGTTATCCAATTAATATATAAAAAAATAAAAAATTCATGAATATTATGAACAAGTGTAATTGATCCATCATAGACATTAGACACATATTGCTACTTGTCAATTTGCATGTAAATGAGGGACTGACTCATGGTTTCATCACGCTATTATAAATAGAGGTTATGCAAACGTGAGAAGGAGTTCATGATATGAACAAAATTTCCTTTATAATACTTTTGTTCTCTCTCCATTATAACAACACTTACTCAAATATATATAGTTTATTTTGTGTTAAACAATGAACTGTTAAAAGTTTGTATTTTTCAATTTTATAATTTCTCAACTAAAAGTTATAAAAAAAAATCTCAATATGTATAAATATTGATGACAAAAAGGGCAAACAAACACGTAACGAATAGCGATATGTTAAATAGAAAGTATGTGAGCGGAAACAAAAAACACATTAACCATATGTTATCTTGGGTTGCTAGTTGCTACTTGCTGCAAAAATGTGTCTAAATCAGGATTATGAGCTTTTAATCGACATCTCGGATTGCTTCTCACTACAGAAACATGTCTCAGACTGATTATGACCTTTAATGGACAAAATCAAAGGCTGGTTCCTAACTTTGTCCAGCAAAAGTCTCTTTTTCAGGATAATTCAATTAATCAAGTCAATACTAGTACAATAAAATCTCTATAATTAATATTATTGAGACTATAAAATTTAATTAAATTATGGGATTATTAATTTATTGATATGTTAATTGAACCGAAAAATAAATTTATAATAACAAAACAATATATTTTTTGGTCCAAATTAGTTTATCGAATTTTTTTGTGTTTGATGTTCATGCGACGTCCGAAACGTTGTGTAAATGAAATTGAGAGCTTGTGGTGCATTTCCTTGGTCGGGTTCTTCTAATAACAATAACAAATCCAAGGTATTTTGGGAGAATTGTGATATCCGATTGAAGAAGGTTGATTGAAATTTCCAATGTAATAGACCACTGTAAATTAGTTTAAAAAATAAGATATTTCTCAACAATATAAATAATTGTTTAGTCCCATATGAATTGTTGGCAGATTATATTCCGCATATGCTCACTATGGAAACGTAACGATAAGTTGACTTTCTTACATCTTCCTCAATCTCCGTACCATCTCAACAATCTCTATATTTTTTTATTGTTAAAGAAATAATAAAATACACAACTCTTGTGATCTCAAGTTTAGATCTACGGAAAACAAAATATCTAATCAACAAACTATCATTTAATCATTTTAAGAAACAATTTCTATAATTTACTTCTCTATTGATGACTGATGATAATATATACATATGAAAAGGAAATTTTAATCGTAATTAAAGTTTACTTGTTTGTAGTTTAATGATTTGTATTTCTTTGTCAACAACTAGCTCAATGCAATCTGTCTTGTAAGAATTACACTTTACTTGTTGTTCTAAAAACAAATCTATATACGTGTTTGAATGGTTGACTAACGAAAAGTGTGATTAATGACGGATTTTTTTTTTCCTTGGGTTTTCATATCACACGTAGGCATGAGAAAAAGGTCCAATCTTTATAGGTGAAGAAAAGAAGAAAATTCCAATCATGTGGGGAGGTCAAACAAAAAAAAACTCTAACCATCGATCTTTCATTACCGATGGTCGTTGACTTCTATAGAGTTTAAGAATTTTACCTAAAAGCAATGGCAACTTGCTATATATGTGTATATATAATATACTATATCGATTAAAAAAAAATTATTGCACAAAAAGGGTCTAACTTTTCATCATATTTGTCAAATCTTTCAAACATAATTAAATAGAAAAAAAAAACAACAATGCTAGCTCGAATTCTATATATATTCTAAGTGTGGTCTACAGTTGTGTTTGTAATATATCAAATTCTGAAAAATATAAAAATTTAAGATATACATATAACTTAATATAGTTTCACAATAATTTTGTGATTTTTTTTCGTCAAAACACAAGATTTTGTGATTTTTTTGTCAAAACACAAGAACAAGTGAAAATTACTAAATAATAAAATCTTGTGTTTTAGTATTAACAAACATTTCTTAACAATGCATCATATAATAAATAGATTTTGTTTAACTCGTTTCTTGTTTAACTTGTTTCTTAATATTACTCAAAAATCTCTAGTCCTCCAATCAATGGTTAAATTTCGGATGACGATATAATGTCGAAACTATGTTTATATCGTATTTTCAGTGTCAATACATGCATGTCGGCTGTAGCCTAATTCTAAATATCCAAAGGTCATAAACAATAAATATATCATAAATAAAAAATTGTGGTATCATAAATATATTGAATCAAAAGTTAAGGCTTAAGAACGAAGTTATAATCGGGAGATATTTTGCAAATATTCAAAGATAATGCATTTTAAAAAGCGCCGCTTGGATTACGGCAAGTTTCACGTAACTATCAACGTGTGGTTGTTCAAAAGTTGTTGATACTTATCGTGGTTTCTGATAGGCGTACTTTTACATTATGATAGTTTATTTGACTTATAATATAAAAAGTCGTCCTTACGACTACTATTTAATACCGTACAAATCACAACCTTTTTAAAAATTTCTTTTATATCTCCTGATGGCGTGGAAGATGTACGGGTCTCTGACTCAGATCCTCATCATTCAACACATCTGAAATTAATAATAATTCATCTCATTTACGTCTCTTTTTCTTGCCAGCTATAACTCTGTACTTATGTCTGCGGAAAAGTTCATTTGACTTTTAAGACTTATGAAAACATTGGTTATTGTAGTNAATTAATTTTCTTGCGTAAGATCTTTGCAATAAGTTACTAAGCAAAATTTACAAAATCTTTGACCTCTCTTTTGGTAAACAAACATGTGTGGAATGACTTTGCAACTAATTAATCCAAGAATTAAAAAAAAAAAATTTGCTAGATAAGAAAATCGAAAGTTTTAACATACAACTTGCTTTTTTGTAAAAAAAAAAAAAAATATATA